>JBBMJY010000012.1:22291699-22312602 GCA_037833715.1 Toxotes lorentzi
TGGAAGCTTTTGACTGGAGTTCAGGAGTTTGTTTTTTCGAGTTGGGGAGGGGGTGGTGAGGGGGGGTGGGGAGAGGGGGAGGGGGGGGGGGGGGGGGGGAGGCTTTTTTTTTTTTTTTTTTTTTTTTTTTTTTTTTTTTTTTTACTGTCTGATATCATGACTCACTGACTCCATTGCTGTCTGAGAGCGGAGTGCTTGGCTTTAAAGATGCAGGCACTCCTCTGGCTACCTCGACTAAAACTTGGACCCGCACGCCCAGGCTGCTTTTAAATTTTTTTTTTTTACGTCCGGGGTTCCCTGCCGCTGGGTTACAACACACCACAGTAATGGATATTAAGATAGAGATGGAAAAAGCAATCTTATGTAGAGGGATTGCCATTGTTTTGGAGAGTTTCTGGATGACACAAAGTTCTGGACTAGTGCAGCTGTGAAATCCCTCAGAATGAGAGACAGCGGCCTCTGGCTGGAGCTCCCCTGGCTCTTGTGCTTGGACAAGGGGGGAAGGAAAGCTTCCCCAGCCAACTCGAGCCTGCTCACGCTCTCTCTCCAGCTATTTCTTTCCCCCTTTTCCAACCCCCACACACAATTATCTCCAGAGGGAGAACAAGAGTCGGGGTATCCCTTAGCATAGAGCTGCAACAACACGCAAACAAATACAAATGCCAAGAAAGCAGTAGTCCTCACATTATGTAAGAGAGGTGGAGAAAGTTGATCATTAAAATAAGGTTTAGAAAAAAGTTGGCAAGTTGTGTGGAATCCCCCTTTCCTCCTGCTGACTCATTTAAGCCATGTGTTTTTAATTCGCAGTTTGACAGTGGGTTTCCCATCTACAGTAACAATCACACAGAACACACTGCAGCACATGTCAAATCATGTGTCAGGGCGCATGTAGTTTACATTGCACATTTCGTCCTCGGCTTTTTTCACCCAAATGACTGAAAGCTCAAATGTAATCTGATGAAGTGTGATGTAACATGACAAAGACGTTATCGCCATATTGACATGGAGCAGTTCAGATTCTTGCAGTTCTCGACAGACACGTCCCTGCAAAGGCTGTGTTTCTGCTTTCTGCAGTAACATTATGTCAGTGCTGCATTCAGGAGTGGACAGGTGTGTCTTCGGCAGTCACATTTCTTTCTGATTAATGGACGTGTGTGGGGTAAACCTACAGGCCCTCTCTACCTTTAGGTTGTTTTAGAGGAAGTGGCTTGAAAAAACTATATTTTCTACATGCACAAAGAGCCTTTTTCTATCCATGTGAGTTTTCAAACACCAAACGTTATGTTGCCGCTGCATCTTCTGTATATAAGTAACTGTATTTGAATCAGCAAAATTAAATAAAATACAACAAACGGTAATTTCTCCATTGGTTAGGATTCAGCATTTTCCAGGTCTACAGTCTTTGCAGAGTATGCCTTGAAACAGCCAGCCTTACTCACTTTACTGTACAGTTAACTAGCACATTGTTGGATTGAGATTAGGTTTTCACTTTTTCTCTTTGCTTCTTTCCAGATGGGCAGCAGATTTGGGAAATGGAAGCAACAGTGGACAAAGACAAGAGCCAGCCTGTACGTGCTGAACATCAGACTGTTCCTTAAATACTGAGAATTCCTGCACAATTCACATAAAACAAACGTGTCAGTTGTCATGTTTCAGTACATCACATTGTTCTGTCTTGTAGAGTATGCTGTTTGTGGAGGTGCCGTCCTACCGAGACACATCTGTCTGTCATTCTGTCAAAGTGAACTTCTATGTCATCAACGGAAAGAGGAAGCGCAGCCAGCCTCAGCATTTCACCTTCACACCACTGGCATGTAAGAATGCTGCTCAGCCTCTTTGTGGTATGCTCTTATCACACTTTGGGATTTCACTGTAAAATGATTCGAAATTATTCTAATGAGAATTTACACACAGCTCCCTCTGAGACTGTTTACAGCCATCTGTTTGACCTTTTGTCTTATTACAGCTCCATCCATCAAGACAGAGCCTGTAGATGAGTATGAAGCAGACCACATGGGCTTTGCCATGCCTCAGATTTTGGGCTTATCCCCTCATTCCTATTACCAGCGTCCTCCAGCCAGCGTCCTCCACCCAGACAATGGCCTGGTCTCCGGCATGGCCTCCTGCCAGCGTCTCAGCTCCAGCCTTCCAAGCCAAGACGCACGTTTCCAGCAGCAGAGCCCGGCCATCGTCTACTCTCGCGGGGGCAAAAGTCTGAGCGGCAGCCCCGGTCTTTATCAGCAGACTGGAGGGATGATTCCTGACCCCCACCGGTCGGTCCTGGTCCACACTGGCTCCCCGGCTCAGTCTGTAGGTCCCATCAGTGCAAGCCAGCACCCTTCTATCATTCAGTTCTCCCCCACCAACCACCACCTGCTTCGGGCAGGGGACCCTCAACCTCTCACTGCTCCGCAGCCTGACGCCCAGCAGATCATCTACTGCGATGGCTACTCCCCTCAGGCAGCCACCGCTCACTCACCCACACCCCCGCAGGCTCAGGCAGCAGTGACCCACCCTCAGCACTATCCCACCGTGATCCAGCAGCAGCCCTATGCGCAGAAAGGGCAGCAGAAAAGTCAGCCTCCCCCCGGCACAGGGCAGATGGAGGCTTCAGGAGACGGACAGAGGAGGGTGACAGTCAAAGAGGAGAACCTGGACCAGGCCTACCTAGATGATGGTGAGTGTAAGTTGTTGCTTTTATACTCTGTGTGAGTGCGATTGCTTGTTGTGTCATTCACAGTGTGTGTCTGTAACAGCTAAGTGTAATGAGCTGAAACTAAACATGCTGAAGATGTGATGGATATGTGCAACTCCTTCTTGTGAAAGAGATGGATGATAAGAAACGCCGACAGAGATATGACTTTTCCTAAGAACAATTCAAGGATATTTACAATATCTGCGCCATCTCCTTTTCACATATCCTGGTCCGATCTACGTGCTATAGTATCAGTCTGAACAAAGCCAACAGAACAAGCTCACACTGTTAAAACAATCTTTGCCAGGAGGTGTAGTTGTGTTCCACTCAAAGTGGAAATAACATGGATTATGACTCATATGTTTATACTTATGCTTGTCAACCTCATTACCCTCTGGCAGAATTAATGTTAGGCCACATCCAGCAGCAGGTGAGAGGTTGAACCTCTTCCTTGTTTTGGAGTTAAAGGTTCTACAAATTATATTATGTTTTATAATAGAAGAGACAGAAAGTGATGCAATATTTTTCTTTCTTTTGGCCTGTGTCAGCCCGATGAAGTTTAGAGGCAGTTTGAGGTTGTCATCATGCGGCTCCATTCAGCGGCGTCCATTCTGCTGGTCGCGGGGGTTCATCTGGCACCGCCACACATCAGGAAATGAGCTTTTTTCTCTCTCGTTGGCTTTAAAGACCGAGAGGGAGGGAGAAAAAAGTGTCACTCTCCTGACCGCCTGGACATGTTGACACTGTTATGAAGTGAAAAACAACTTCCATGGCAACCATTGTCAAACAGTGGAACGGGCTGCCTGGGAGAGCTGGGGAAAGCCTCTTTGTTTGTTGTAGTTGGCCGGGGCCTCTCCTTGGCCTTACGCCCCTCGATTCTGTGGGGAAACCCACCAGAGGATTAGCTTTTTTTCCGACTGCGGGATTCTGCCAATCTGGCACAAGAAATTCCTATTTGCAGCTGCTCTCCTTCAGAAATCCAGCCTGATCCCTGTAAGATAGCAAAAGGGTGGAGGGTAGTTTGCAGGAAAAGGAAAGGGGCTGTGTGTGTGCGCGTGTGTGTGTTTCAATGGAAAAAATGAAACGAAGAAAAAAGACCAGCAATGGAATTTGTGTTTTTTGGATAGAACTTGCAGGGTTTCCCTCTCTGCAGTAAACAGCAACAGGGCTGTGAGTTTGTGAATTAACAAGGAGTTTGAGGAACAGTCATACTGGGACTCCTGTTTGATCCTCCCATCATCAAAAGGTGATAACAGCCAGTCGGCTTCCCAAGGTGCCCCTGCATCTTTGTTCAGGTTAATTTTTTTAAATTCAAATCCCACGTTACCGTCTCCCTCCAAATCTCCTTAAACTAATTGTAGAATTAGCAGATACTTGGATTTAATTGCCTTCTTTTGTCCAAAGAATTTGATTGGGTGCCCCCCTCTTATCACACTAATCCCACAGGTGATAATTCAGTGGCCAACATCATTGTAGGGTCTAGTCATTACCTTTTTAATGAGGAAAACAAAAGGGGGACTTCCCGAAATTCAAAACACTTCTTTCAAACAAAGGGTGAGACGATAAGTGAGGTAAAAAAAAATCCCTCTGTGTTTGACTGCAAAAGTGTTGAATATGGGTCTGACCACAGAGCAATCATTTAAGTTGGGACCATCAAAGGCATTTTCAGTGAAGTGAGATTGTCAACATTACTCATCGAGACATGTGTTTCAGTCTGTAGTCATTTTTGGAAAAAGGGTGATGCCACATCCTGGTATCGTCACAGTATTGTGGTCAATAACTGTCACATCTCGGAGGTGCCTGAACTATGTCAGCTTCAGTGACAAGTGTTAAATGAAAGTCTATTTCATTTTCTATCCAAATGTGGCTCAAAATCTCTCCCACACAGAGGGCCTGTGTCTTCAGCCCTCACACAAGTTCCCATGGCTCCCGTTGGTACTCAAACAAGACCAGGTCTGTTGAGTGTTATTTACATTTATTTATGCTGCCTAGTGAATTTAATAAAAGATAACGGTAGAGTCCTGTCTTACCTTTGGACCACAGAGGTCAAGAATTTCTGTCTCATAGCTCACTGCGTGCCGCACAGTTTGTGAAAACAGAAAAAAAAGTCACTGGCATAGCCTACAAAGGCTGAGAGTGACAGGTTTAGTGGGTGTGGAATAAAGCCCAGAGGCAGTGGAGCAGGTGAGATTGTTCCAGTGGGTAGAGCTCAGGGCAGGAGAGATAAAGCACATAGCAACAGCCTGGTGGACACACATTAGTCTCAGCTCACTTCCATCCCATTTGAAAGGCTTGATTGAATACACAACTCAGAATTATCCAGACGGCGCTAAAGCTGTAGTGATGAATGCGCGACAGCTGCTTGAAGACTGTTGTTTAATTTACAGTGCTCAAGTTATTTCAGTAGGTTTGTTCATGTGTGGACATTTTGCCTCTAGAAGGGCTTAAAAACAATATTCAGATACTGATACTTACTGGCTGTACTTTGATCTTTTCCAAACTACACTATAAGACAAGGGGGATCAAAATTCAAAGTCCTCATTCTGTACAACAAGACAACAAGAGTCTACAGCACACTTGTGACTCTGTGAGGAGATACTTAGGTACAGTGGTGCTTTGATCTTAACGCTAACATCAGCATGCTAATACGTTCACAGTGGCACTGGTAATGTTTCCACTGTGTCAGCAGGCTAACATTTACACACAGGTATTTGATCATGAACACAAATTGCTAAATGAAAAGTCATGGGGTCACCGAAGTTATTGCAATTCATTCTAAGAGTTAGACATTGATTGACTTTGATTTAGAACCAAAAATCCAGACTGCTAGTGGAAAAGTCAGGATCACCAAAGTGTGTGCGATTTGTCTTCTCAGGAAATTTAAGGACAATCCGTGCAGGTGTTGGGATATTTCAGTCTGGACCAATCTAAGTTAGTCAAATCAGGTGTGTATCTTCCAAAGTTGGTTTTCCTAGGGCAAAATTTCCTCTTGTGTTTCCATAGACAGTGTTCCCTTGTTAATCTCTTCTGGAGGGATAATAACACAAAGAGGACATTTTGTACTAAAAAAGACTGTATATCATTGCAAATAGCCAGTTGTTTTGAGTATGACAGCTGGAACCTCATATTAACTGTGGCTGAACTTTGGAGAACATTTTTGCACAGAAAGGAATTGGATTTATCCTCTTTTGGAATCGTATTAGAAAGGGAACTCTTCAGAGCCACTATAGAGACAAGGAATTACAACAGCAATCAATAACTCTTGCACTGCACCATGGGTGTGTGTGATCATTGTTTCGCGGTGATGAAAAAATGTGAGACACTGACACACTGGATGTGTGGTTAGATCGGTGGTTAGCTCTCAGTCCAGTTTGTCTGCTTTCTTTTTTCTGTCTGTGGTTTTCACCCTCATGCCGTCAGTCTCACTCGATTTGATCCAGTCACACACGACCCGTGAACATACTGTACGCCCCTCCACACACAAACACATGCACTGTATGAACATGCAAATAGTTGCAGACACACAAACACACACATTCCACCTCGCAGCAGGCAGTGTGCAGCGACTGAGTCAGCTACTGTACAAGGTGTTTCTCTCTCTCCTCCCAGCGTCGGTAGGTAAACAGTGCAGCCCATTGGTGCAGAACTTGGGAGCCAGACACTCACCTATTGAAGAGACTAGCCTGAGTGTTCCCTTAGCCAGCCTCAAATTGCCAGCCCGTGCCAACCCTTCATTAGATTCAGTAAAGCTCCACTGTATGTTGCCCCGCTGTGGCGCTCCTGCTGCTTCTCTAAGCTCGTTTTTATATGCTCAGGAAAAATCCTGTGGCACCGCTGGGGAGATGAAAGTTTCTTTAAGGCATTAGGTGTCAGAGGGAATTCCACTACAGACTAAAATAAACAGGGACGCTGATGTGACGACAGCAGAGCACCCGGCTTGGCCGCTCCTTCAGTTTTGCAACTCTCAGATGCAGCTCTGGCTATAAAATGTGCTCAGTGTTGAGCTGTTGCTCTTTCACATCTGCAAATGATCAGATAGAAAGACAGCGGGAGAGACAGAGAGACAGACAAAGATTGGCTTGTTGGATGGCCGAGCATTTCTGTCTGATTGTCTAATTAGATTTCAAAACACTTGCAGTTGTGTGCTACTTCATGATTTCAGATAGAAATATTTTCTCTCCCAGTCCAAATCGTTGCAGCAGTTATTTTGTTTAGCTAATGATGTGGTGAGCTGTTCTGCCCCTCACAGCCTGTTATCTGCTCAGAGATGCTGTTGTGTGGGTGAGATGGCGTCTGATTTCATTTTTACGTGTATTTTAATAGACGCACCCTTTGCCTCAACACTATGTAAATCAAGGCTTTAAATAGAGCTTACACCAGCCAGCTGAACAAAGCTCCTCTACCTCTAAAATAAGGCAGTGCAAGGTAACAGCATTTAGTATTTCATGCAGCTGTTGTTTTTTTTCAGTAGCAAATCATCTTATTATCTCAACACTTTTAATTTTTCATCCATTCTTCCAAGCTTTTGACCTCGTCAGTGCTAATAATCAGATTCTAACCTGTGCATTTTGAACTTAAGTGAAATTGTAAGTGTCGCCCATTACCATGGTTACAAAATCACAGGCACGATATGCTCTTGAATGGTGTAGTTAGAGGCAAAAAGCTTTTTTGGCCCACTTTGGAATAGTTATATTACTCATCGGCCTTAATGAGTTCCCCGAGGCACAGTGGAAGTGGTGGCACCAGCCTATAACGTCTCCAAGTGCCAGTGTACACAGTCAGATACACAGTAGGCTTCCAGACTGTGGCTTCCAGATAAACACCAGAGCTAAACCCAGACGTTGTGGCTTATCTGGAGAGGTGACATATCACACATAGTTGGCATTCTTTCCTGCTTAATGCAGAACTACCTGTTGACAATTGCACTACGTGAGCAGATGTAGTAGTGGTATGTAGTTACACTTCCGTGCTGATAAAACAGGAAGTTTTATCAGCACGCAACAAACCTGCAAATACTCCAAACTTGCAGGTTACATGTTGGCAGGTCTAAAGAAAGAACAATTCAATTATTCAATCCACAAATCCAAAATTTTATCATTTTATTTCATTTCAAGTCATGACATGTCCCCGTCCCGCCCTCCACCCCCACGCTGCTCATTGTGTCTCTATTTTTAGAACCATGACAATGTGAAACTTTCCATTTCAACACCCTTCCTCTTCTGTTGATGTATATGCACACACTTGTAATGATCTGAGCAACAGGAAATAATCACTTGTAGGTTCTTGCATAGCTCTACCTCTAGTGGTTACTCAGTATTAATGCAGCATTCACCTGCCTCCCATCAGTGCAGTATTTTGGGAATATAATCTGAATGCGATGTGATTTTGGATTTAACTGTAAAAACACACAAATTCATCCTGCCATTGTCCCCTCTCTTTCTTTGCTTTGCAGTGAATGAGATCATAAGAAAGGATCTGACGGGCGTTCAGGCCAGAGGGCAGACATAGAGGAGAGACTGGAGCAGGAAATGACAACATATTCCCCAACACACACACACACACACACACACACACACACACACACACACACACACACACACACATACACCAGCACACACCGTCTCCAACCTTCCAGTGAGGTGACGCACTTCCACCAACAATCAGACCTTTTCTTCCTCATTTCCTTTACCTATTGCGATAGAAATATCAGCTCCAGACCGACATGTTTGCTTTGGATTTTTTCCTGCAATAAACATCTGACAAACGGAAGAATTCATTTGACCCATTACGTCTGCCAACGACACCCAGAAGGTTTCCCACAATCCAATGAGAAACAACAGGCAAATGTGCCTTATTTTGTTTCTTTTCTCTTCGGGTTTGCTTTACAAAGGAAGAAAAAAATCAAATCAGGGCAATTAAAATCCTCAGAGTATCTCTAGCCATACTGCCTTGGCAGTAAAATCACACGTTTGCCTCAGACTTGCAAAAGATGGCTATGGAGCAGTTCGAAAGAAATTTGTAAAATTTCTTTGTGTAGAAAATTGATTGGTCAGCAGGTTAAAATTACACCAAACATCCCAAATATGACATATCAAATATTTCTTCTGGCCAAAAGCTTGTCATCTTTTTGTTTAATTCTTCTTGCACAAAGTGTGTATTTTGTCTGTGTGTAACTTTGTATGCGGTTTTATGTGAAAAGATTGTCCTAAGCTCACATGCTGATCATCTCATTTTAAGTGCAGTTTTCTTGTTAAAGTGAAACGCACACTGCCTTAAGCATATACAAATGAACTATGACACCTCCTAACATGCACTGTTTTCAATAACAGGGGGTCATTGTTATTACTTTTTTTAATATATATAATATTGAGTCATGTGAATAATGTACCATTTTATATAAGTAAAATATCTAATGATATGCCAAAGTAGCTTCACAGACAGGGGCCTGTGAATGCAACAGTGACAGGATGGGTCTACATTTTCTTTAAAGGATTTCTGTGCCTGAATTGATTTTTGTTTTAAATCTTGCATTTAACATGGTTTAAAAATGTATCTGAAGTCATGAAAGCAGAAATGAGAGATTTTGTACACTCAGATTTAAAGGTGGTTTTCTTGCTTTTTTTTTTCTAATCAAAAGTTTGTCTCTTTTATTTGTATTTCTCTAAGGTGATTGTAAGAACATCTGTGGCTGTTTTCACAGTCTAACACAAAATATCCAAAGCTTATACTCTGTGTATTGTTTTGTGTATTGCTGAATTTTGAGTCTACCATGTAATGACAATCAGTATACTCAAAGCTCAATGCCTGCCTATGCAGTAGCTTCATGCTTGCTGATGTAAAGAGCGTACATCTTTTTTCTGTAGCCGCCGTCATACTGTAAGCACAACAGGGAGATGCAGTATGGATTACCGATGTGCTAATACAGCTTGTTTTGATGAAAGAAACAATAGTTTAAAAACTTATTTTGTAATGTTGTAATATTTCACTGAGTTAATTGGAGTACCTTAAAAGTGCAAAGTGCCATTTGTAATATGATTGTAAAGGTGATGTAAAAGTGGTAAAAACACACAACAGAAGTAAAATGTAAGACTGAATCTCAATGTTTAATATTTGATACGGACCTATTTGATAATAAGATTATATTTTGTAATAACAGTAAAGCTGATCAGATCTATTAATGATATTTCTCATTGAGCCAGTACAGCACAAGTGCATTTGACATCTCTTGAATGTAATCTATATTAAATAGTTTTTCCCCTTTTCTGTAAATATTAGACACAAAGTGTGATTTTCCATGTGTGATGATAGAGTTTGAGTAGACTAAAGTCTGTTGTCTGTTATGTATCTTTTATCTGTTTATAATTTACACAGTGATTTAGTTATCATTATTATATCTTTCATCTGTTTTAATTCAATGTAAAACTTTTATCCTGAAGGGAATTATGATACATTACCTAAAATTTGTTAAAGTATCCCTGTAATAGGTTTTATTTTTGTTTAAGTGTTTGTTTTTGTTGTTATTATTTTGCAGTCCTTAAAAGAAATCTTTGGTAATGAAAGGGTTATTAATACTGTCTTATTTTATTTTCTGTTGATAGTTGTCTTGTATTTGTTTCATTTCGAGTCCACTAGACCTCGTGCCTCCTTTAAAAAGTCTCTGTTTCATGCTATTTTTGTATCCCTAAAGGTAGCAATAAATAATAACTATGTACATCATGACGTACGTCCTTGTTTTCCATCTATCAACTTTTGCAGTTACACTTATGAGTTAATTAACAAATCAATGAGTTAATCAAATATTACATTGCCTCAGCAACACATTAAGGGTCCATGTGTCCTCAGAAGGTACTGTCAGTGTGTACAGCAGAGACCAGCTCAAAGGTGTCTCTTCACTCTCTCTGGTGTCCATTTTGGGAGGAAAATTGAAAAATAAGTAAATAAGACTCAGAGCAGACAGTGACTCATCAAACGCTCCCCTCCTGTCCTGAGCCAGGAAAAGAGACACCCTTGGGAGACCCAGCATGTTTATAAGTTATGCAGCATAAAAATATTCACAACTTAAAAGTTGAACCTGCTAATGTTGGACTGTTTACCTAGGCACACGTGAGCCTGGACAGTGCACACACAGTTTCAAACCCAGATCCTCCCTCGAATAACAAATAACAACAAGAAAGGGGACTCACATGCCCAGAGGCTGCAGTTGCCATGGAGACAGCTTGTTTGGTGCTTGGTCCGCGAGCCGGGAGGGCTCTGTGAATGAACCTTGTGTTCAGGAAGTCTCTGGTTATGACATCACCACGGATGAAAAAGCAGCACGTGGGCTTCTCTGCAGGAGCCGTCTCCAGCCCACTCATACAGATTTACCACGATGACTCATGCGGCCTTTAGCGCTCAATGGTGTAATGAGTTCGGATCGCATTCAGATTTACTGTGTGAAATCGAACAAGAATGAAAGACATGATGAGCTTGGCATTTCATTCAGTTCCCTTTTGTGTTTTCTCAAAAAAAAAAAAGGGAATGAGCTCATCCTGGCACAAAGGGCATCGAGCTTAAGTGGCCACATTAGCACTGATTTAACTATGAATTAAATCCCACACATTAATCCAGATTTGAAATAGATATGTTCAGACCCTGATTAACTGGGTTTCTTTACATACTAACCTTTTTTATTCCATCACTGAAATGTCTTGGTATGATGCTAAAAGAAGAAAAAAAAAGATGAAAAAGTAACAGGGTCAGCTGCAGCAGCATAGTGGGCTGTTTGTGTGGAATAAAGATGACATTGTCCATTTGCAGACACTTCTGAAAACTCAGCATCATTTGCTCAGAGACGTGAGTCAGTTTCCAGGGCTTCAGGTGTGTAAATGCTCCAGCACAGATGAAATTTGCATGAAAACATCATCAACAGAAAGGCAGTGAATGTGTCGGTCTTGGAGATGAATGATGTTATTGTTAAAAAATATGCAACAAGTCTTGTTTTGACCTGTGAGAAATCATCTCAGAGGGGAAAATGCAGCACACAGCCTGATGTTCATCCCATTAAATCTGGACATGAATGATGAAAAGCTGTGGACAAGACACAGAAACTGTGTGTGCAGTTGTACGACCGTATGTTCATACCCTGTGTTACAGTGACAGCTAGCGCAGAAAAAGGAAACTAAAAGTAAGTGGTGAGCTCTGCGGGTGTCCTGCAGAGGGAGACAAGAACTTATGAATGTGATTCAGAAGCACAAAGAGCTGTTCAGCATCCCTCCACTGGAATTAAGGGACAGTTACTAAGGTACGTTATAAAACACAAGCACTCCCTCTGTGGGAGGAACTGGAATACTTCAACACAGTGTGTTTTTTTTTCACAACTGAACTGGTTAATTCAGTCTCTTCAGAACTGCAAATCAAATCTAATGAAGCACATGTCAGCATCTTACAAAAGCTTCTTTGACAGAACAGCTGCATGCTTTCTTTGGTTTTCTAAAGACATTTTAACATTTCAACAACTGTTGCTTTTTTTGATTACCTTTTCATGAGCTGTAATGAAATTCTAAAATACACTTTCTTTAAGTCAGCACATAATCAGTCTGGTAAAAGCTGATCCATTAACTGCAACATGTAAAGAAATAAAGCAGAAAGGCTGAATTACACTGCCTGAGTGGAGCAGTTTCTTTTGGATCTGGAAGACGCACGGAAATTATTTAGAGGAGCAGACATGCAAAAATAGATTTGACGAACATGTGGAGCCTCTTTATTGGTTTTGAATTCAAAATGCAGATTTGTAGAGACCAGTCAGAGAAATTCTAATTGTACTGTGTAAACTTAACGGCACATTTGATCATTAGTCTCTTAACTTTAACCTAAAACCATCAGACAGTGAGTTTTTGAATGGACTGGTAGTAACAGGTGCGTTTTAATGTTTTACAGACTGTAAAGACCTCTGATTTACCTCTGGTAAATTTGTGTTTTTTTGATATTTGGGATAAAAAAGTCAGGCACAAGAGACACTGTTAAAAACAAGGGTTTCATTCACCCATATTTCAGAGTCTGTTAGAGACGACTTTAACTTGAACGTGAACACTTTTCACAGGCAGCACAACAAAGTAATGCAGCTCCATATGAACTCAGGTTCAAAACAGAAACTGAGCTACAGGCACCACCCGTGAACGTGCTGCAGTAACTGACTGATGAAGAGAAAAAAAAGAGGGGAACATTCAAACACGTCGATGAACACAAAAGTGCAAAAGTGGGGAAAGTGAAATGTAAAAGAAATGATTTTAAAGTAAAGGGATAAGATTAACATTGGTTATAGGTACAAAGATACACATAGATTCCTGTCCTGTCCTAAAATTAAAATAAATTATGTTTTTTGGTCTCCACCTGCAAAAATCCTAACATGGTGTTTTTGACTAATTACCCCAACTATAATTTCTTGGTAAGGCAGGCAGGAAGATTGACTGTTTAGTCCATACATGACCACTGTGAACATCATTTGTGAGAAAAAGAGCAGTTAAACATGACCTGAGGAAGCACAACTCGACCTATGTGATGACCCAGACGTATCGGGGCCATCACAGATAAAACTGACTTGATTTGACAATCAGCTGTACAACAAGCTTCACCACCAAATTCACTCACAACCTGTCACGATAGCAGCTGCGAGTATTCAGATGTCTAGTGATTAAACGTCCTCCCACAGAGCACTCATGTCACAGTGACAAAACAAAAAATGTGGAGAGCCAAACAAACCGTCCAAACTGTTGTAATGGTTTATTATTATCTATTTTCACCGGCTGGTAAAAACCCACTCTTGCTCTGAGGTGAACGGTGACATCAGCTCTGAAGTGGCCCTGACGCTCATTAAATCAGAGGAAACAACAGGCTCCAGTGGTAAATACAGCTGCCGCCCACCACCAACAACACAAGCAACACGCTGCTCCGTGGTTCATTTCTATGGTTCCCTCCACCAGCACCGGTGTCAGAGTTCCTGTGTTTACATAATGCTTCCTTCACACCGCGGTCCACTCCTGACAGGGGAGTAATTGGGAGGATATACATAGAAAATCAATGGATTTATGTAAAAAGCACAGATTTAGGGCAGATAGATAAGATCTGTTTGTATGGTAGAGCTGAATATTGGAATTTGTGAAGCGGCTGCACTGGCAGATTTTGTTGCATTTGGATATGTAATGTGATATTTTATTATAGTGATAGTAAAGTGCTCAGATTCACACACCATAAATCTGCCTTCCCGGAGTTATTTCATTTTTCTTTTTCTCTTGCTGTACAGAGTTCCCCTAAACACGCCTCATATTGCTGCTTCACTTTGTACTGTAATTTCCTGTGTTACCCACAATGACTTTCAGAAACCACTGGTGGGTGTGAACGTGTTGCTTTCAATCAAAGGTTGGTGCATGTGTGGGTGCAGGCATGGTAGTATAGTTTGCGAACACTGTGCCATACAGTATGTATGCTGACGGCCTCACTCGTTCCTGCAGCTGCACTGCATTGTTTCTGGGGAAATTAGCTTGTCCCGTGATGGATTTCTGTTCAGTTGTTAAATATTACAGTAAAAGGGCAGAGCAAAGCTCGAGTTCTTTCTCTCCTTCTTCTTCAGCCGGGCTTCGGTGTGGCTCAGATGGCTGTGAACTAGTCTTTTGGAGGTTAAAGTCAATTTCCTTTGCGACTAAAAGCATCAAGCATCAAAAGCCACTTAAGCTGTAAGCAGGCTTCCATAGAGCATGCAATGACACGCAGTTTATCTGCAAAACAACAAAACAGTTTAAAAAATGTGCCATGCTGCATATCAAGAGCTCATTTGTAAAGGTTCAGGGTGCAATTTCCTGTAATGATCCTGCAATGTTGTCATGTCCTCGCTGAATATGTTGATTTTAATAAATCTGCCAAGAACTCTAAACAGTGTCACAAGGTCAGCTGGAGATTCAACCTACACTTCAGTAATAATTATTGTGGGCTGGGTCAAAGCTACTTCTCAGGCAGATATCAACTAATTGAATTCCCCTTCTCTGATTGTTTTATCCATTCTTTTGTTAAAAGTCATCAGATCACACCAATCAGGAGCAACGCACACAGAGACAAAGTGCTACAGCTGCAAATCTCTTGTATCTTAGTGGTAATTTATTGTGTTTGTTTATAACTGCAGTTTGTTTCTGTACATCACAGATGCAGTATCACGTTCATGATGCGAAGGCATTTGCTCAAAGTGGGGTGTTTAATGCTTCCCGCGTTGCTTTGTAATTATTGACACAGAAAGACTGTTTTCAGCGTTATATTACAAAGTGCTGCCAGTAAGTCAAATCACATGGAGGTCTGTCCTGATGATGGCCTCTCACATTTCACTGCACTCAGCTACAGGGGCGTCGCACAGCTGAATGAAAGTCGCATCAGTGGTTTCATCTCAGAAACAAAACCATTTACCAACTGCGTTCGTCCCGTCCGCAGACTGACAGTGGTGCTTATCTCTCTCAGCCTCGTACACTCACTCACCACACATTGTGTTTAATATTTAAAGAGAAAACTGCATGTTAACTGCAGACTGTGACTTTCCACCAAGTTTTATGACAATGCAAAGTCCTTGATTTTAAATTCTAAACTCTCTTATTGTTTTAAAGAGCGATGGGTTTTCTGTTTTCTTCAAACAGGCAATATCTTGTTGAATACAAAACCAAATCATTAACACACCAGTAGCATGGCACTGGGGATGGTCACGTGGACCGGTCAGTCCACCACTTTGATCCAGACAGCTGCTGAATGGATTGGCATGAAATTCTATCCAAACATTCATGATCCCCAGAGGCCGAGACCTGCTGATGGTCCCCCTTTTAACTTTTCCTCTCGCACCATCATGAGCTGGACATTTGTGGTTTTGAGAGAAATGTCTCCACAACTTTTGGCTGTATTGCAATGATATTTGGTACAGATGTTCATTTCCCCCTCAGGATGAACTGAAATAGTTTCTAAAGTTTATTACTTTATTGATCCCTCAAACTGGGGAAATTAGTTATTGTCTGCATTTTTCCCCACACCAAGTGAACGAAACACACACACAAGCATGCACATGATCGGTGCTTTGCTCGGGAGGCGCGTCTCCTTCACCACCACCCATATCCGTTGTGCTTAGTCGAGGAATTGAACTGGCGATCTCAGGCTGGTCCAGAGCCGCATTCTTGACTTGCTTGTCAAGAATGCGGCCTTGGGGTGGCTGTTTTGAACTCTTTCTGGACCTTGCTGGACTTTTGTTGAACTCTTTATGGACTGTTTGGGATCTTTTTGGATTTGCTGAAGACTCTTGTTTTGGTTTCTTGAGTTTGTTCTGTATTTTCTGTTTTATTTTGAAGGCCTGCTTCTTTGTCTTTCTTGTCTTTCTTTATTGGCTTCCTGGCCACTGACTCTGTGCCAGTGACTTTAAATTTAATTAAAGGACGTTATCATTTTCCGTCCATCTAGCACTGTCTGTGTTTGGGTCCTTCATCATGTCAAAATTTCAGTTTGTCCAACATTTTGTTGGTTTGTGAAAAATTGGTGCTGAAGCTATGAGCTGATCAATTGATGTCAATCAAACAAAAAAAAAAGAAAGGGGAAAAAAAACAATTAGCAATTTATAACTGATTGTTTTAGACTTTTTTCAAGCAAAAAAATGCCAAAACATTCCTCAGCTCCAGCTTTATTTGTGAGGATTTGCTGCTTTTCTCAGTTTTATTTAATTTCAAACTAAATATCTTTAAGTTCTGGGCTGTTGGTAGAAATCCTACAATCCTAAACTTGGCTGACACGAAAAACATTTCATTAACTAGAACAAAAACGAACTGACCGACCATCAAAACCTTTCTGTGTTTATTTATGGAAATCTTTATGTGATTTTGAATCTGTCATACTCTCATTATGTTTCCATCGGCTCACGATACATTTTTCTGACTGTCCATATTGTCTTTGAGAAAAGAAGAAAAATCCATCGGCCAAGAACAGACACTGAAGACCTCCTGTTTCTTCATCTCACTTATACAAGACCTAATTTACATCCAGCAGAGACTGTGTCTAATAGTATGAATCTGAGTCCAAATGGTGCAAGTAAGCTTGAAATTGAGGCACTAGCACCTTTTAATGACAGTCAGAACCCTTGAGTTTGGAAAGAAATCAAAGAGATTGTGGTTACTTCTGATGTGAGTTTGTATTTAGGGTAATTTGGTGACTAATGATAAATGGTCACTGCTGAATTAATATGTGTCTCAGGTATCATTCTGCAGCATAGTCTTGATTTTGTATGCGAAGCCAATTTGAAAGGTTTTAGAAGCACAACGGTTAGAGAAACGGAGATAAGAATGGTCACGTATTAATATCATTTATTGTTGGGAGCTACTTTCCATACTTAAGCAATGAAAACGTCAAAATCCAAAGGGACAAAGCAGAAATTTAAACACATTGTTCATTGATAAAGATTTTTTCTTTGTAATGAACAACCAGCCGGCGCTGTTACACCAGAAAGACACTGCTAATAATAACCATTATCACAGACACACACTCAGAAACTAAGGACCCCATTAAATGGCACACAGCAGAGCAGATAGAGGAAGGCCTGCACAGATTGCACTGAGAGGGGAGCTGTTATTTTGCACAGCTATAATCAAAGCCATAGTGATTAACAGACCTGCTGAGTTATAAGCTGACATGTCCTTAACACTGACAGCAGACGTTGACTTCTCACACTTGAAGCAGTTACAGACAGAGAGGCAGAACAGAAGGAAAGAAAGAGAAAGAGAGAGCGGGAAGAAATACTTTGGGCATATTTAAGGTTTTTTTTATCCTTTTAAGCACTACGTGTTTCTGTGTTGCCTCATCACAAAAACAAAGAGGCTCCAAATAATGCTGAAAACAAGAGGAAAGAACCGGCTTTACTGAATTAATGAACCCTGACTAATTGGGTATTGAGCTAATCTAAGCCCTTTGACAAACAGGACATATTCAGTGTTCTGCCTAAAGGGAATGGTTAATCCTCACCACTGACTTCAGTCTAATTAGATTTCACTTCTGAGGTGTAAAATATTTGCAGTAAAAAGCACACACATTTGCATTTAGTCTATAACATTAATACTCAAATGACTTGACAACAGTGACAGACTGAAATCTCACTGAAAAACTCAAGATATTTTAACAGTGAATCAAAAACACCGGTCTGAAAAAGAGAATGTCCCTACTGTCATATAGATGGAACAAGCACTGGTTTCCCCAGTGGTATAAATATACATTGTGTGTATATATATGTATATATGAACTGCATGCATATCACATATCTTTACAACATACACTCTCCAACTCATCTTTCAAGTCCGTCACATAGCAACAATGTGGTATCCATAGAAACTGAATTAAACTTAAAACAAAGGATATTTTTATCTTATCTTCTGCGACAAGAATTCTCTAAATAGGACTGGATATTTTTGCAAAGCTAATTCCTTGTGTTTGCCTTTGCACTCTTTGAGGAGCTGCCTCATGCTCTCAGACGTGTTCCACTTTAATTACACGACAATAGCGTTCAGAAACCAACGAGGATTTTCAGCTGAGGTCCATTCTTGACACGTGCTCCTGCAACACATACAAGAATAAAGTTAATCGTTGTCCTTGGAAACAGCAGTTGTCTAAATGATCTCCACACCAGGACCAGCTGATCAGTGGCTCTCCTGGAGCTTTTGATTGTACCACTCAATCCTCCTCAGCAGATGTTTCTCAATTGTCATGGATTGGTATAATCTCCGCTTTAAACATATAATAACACTAAGTTGGTATGGCAAATGTGTTGGCTAACAGTTCTTTTAAAGTTGTATTTCTGGAAACCTGGTGAATACAAGTCTAATATTCAGTATCTTTTAGGACTATTGAATGTTTCTATTAACTCCTGAGGGAAAATAACTGGCTCTTTAGCTGCTAAATCTTCTGCTGTGCTGCTTTCTCCCTTTCTCCTAGAAATTACATTTATATACAACCACTTCGCAACAGCAAATATGTTTTGAAGGAAATGCAATGCTGCCCAGATTCCATTTTCTATTAATATATTGAGGAGATATTGAAAAGTACCTGGCAAGCTGCAAAAGTGTTGATATCGCATTTTTCAGTACAATGTTCATTGACAACATATTTAATTTGTTTTCCACCAAAATATCTGATCTCACAATACAACAGCTTGTAATAACCATTACACTTTTTTCCAGTCCTGTAAACCATGTGTGCTGTCACTGCACTCGGGTAAGGTTTGGGAAACATAATACAGTCTGCATTCGACATTCAACCAAGACCAAAATCTTTCCCAAACCTTAACCAAAGTGCTTTTGTTGCCTAAACCAAACCACAAACTCTCTCCCTGCTGTCACAGTCATGTGCTTTCTCTGCCCACCATCCATCCCTGCCTATGACCCAGGTGGGGAACAAAAATGTAAAGCTTTATTCACTCAAGCTCTGTTCCAGCAGACAGCGTTGACCTGCTGGGGCAGGCAAAGCTGTGGGTCTCACTGCAAAGCTCTGTAAAGCCGGTGGAGCTGAATTCATGTGATAATTCTTTACAGGTTCATCAATACAAGCCAACGATCCCTTTCACAGGGAGTCACATTGTGTTCACATTGTCAATTGATACCTTGTGCTACAAAAATGATGAGATCTTCTCATCTATGTTGGCTTAATACTTGAGATTGAAAGTTCATTACTGAAAAGAAATTCATAAGAATTAAGTGGACTGACATGGGGCTGCACTCTGCACCTGACTGAGGCTGCTTGCAATCATTCCTTCACTCGGGCGCATTAATCTCCACAGTCTGAATAAATGAAGTTCCTTTAACCCGGCTCTGATCCTCAGGATTCAGGATACAGCTGTTTTCCATCCTACCAGCTCGATAATTATATACACTTTGCATCCTGGGTGTGAAATGCTCTGTGATTAGATCGTTAGAATGAAGGTCAGCAGGGCTCGGAGTCCTGGAAGCTGCTGCTCCAATCCAGTTAAAAGCTGGGGTGACCCTGCATGGATCATGCAAATGAAGAGTAATATTTGCATAATTACATCAAAATAAAGTCTCATAATTCAACATCAATCCGTGTCATTCTGAAACCACCTTAATTCAGACACTGCACGGCTCATTATTCTGCTCATGACTGAGACATGACACATGAGAATGTCAAGTGCACTTCAGACTGCATTTTACAGTCCTTAGTTTTATTATTTTTTTTTTTTTTACGAATACACGAAGTCTCCCCTTCTGGTCACTGACCTCCGCACCAGATTGACCTATCATGCCATTTTCAAGAGGATGTACAGAGCGTGTTTCTCATTTTCACAGCTCCCCCAGTGATCAGATGACAGCGTTTCCACAGGGATGAGTCCTGCTGCTCTCTGTGAAGCCAAAGGTTATCAGCTGCTCACCGTCAGCAGGATGAGACTTAAAAGCTGGCTGCACAGTCGGAGCTCTCACTTTCCTGCGTAAAGCAGTTTCTTCACAAGAAAGCAATTTTTTCTAATGAAGACAGGCCAAAGGCAGTTTGAACATCCTCAGCTCTAAGATTTCTTAGATTCACCAACATTAATCTATTTTCTTACATGATAGTAACAAAGTATAAATAAAGGAACTTCAGGCTAATTGTGACTGTATGTCTGGTCAAGATTAGATGAGCTGTGTAATCGCTCATCAGAAATGATAATGTTTTATTGATCTTTATCTGGTGATGATCTTCTTCTTTGAGACTGTGAGACTTAATTCACCAAACTTCTCAGTACAAAAACGATCTAACATAGCATCCTACAGTACAGGTCCTACAGTACGGGTCCTACAGTACAGGTCCGACAGTACGGGTCCTACAGTACAGGTCCGACAGTACAGGTCCTACAGTACGGGTCCTACAGTACAGGTCCGACAGTACAGGTCCTACAGTACGGGTCCTACACTACAGGTCCGACAGTACAGGTCCTACAGTACAGGTCCGACAGTAGAGGTCCTACAGTACAGGTCCTACAGTACAGGTTCGACAGTACAGGTCCGACAGTACATGTCCGACAGTAGAGGTCCGACAGTACAGGTCCTACAGTACAGGTCCTACAGTACAGGTTCGACAGTACAGGTCCGACAGTACAGGTCCGACAGTAGAGGTCCGACAGTACAGGTCCTACAGTACAGGTCCGACAGTAGAGGTCCTACAGTACAGGTCCTACAGTACAGGTTCG
>JBBMJY010000012.1:22321597-22345533 GCA_037833715.1 Toxotes lorentzi
GTGTGTGTGTGTGTGTGTGTGTGTGTGTGTGTGTGTGTGTGTGTGTGTGTGTGTGTGTGTGTGTGTGTGTAAAAAAGCAGATATGTGAAAGTATGCAGTGCAGTTAAAACCAACTGTAATAAGACTGTTAGTTAAATTTTGCCTGTGAAGTCAACTTTTGATTAAAAGTGACCATTATTTTATTTTGGGTCTATCAGCCTGTCTACAATATGTCTTTAACAGATGACAGTGATTTGCATACTGGATACACTGCATGTACACCATGGTAACAAGGCTGCAGCCACGTTACAGTGTGTTTTGATCTGTCAACATTTACTGATAGCTCATCAGAGACAAGGTTCGGTGTTACAGAGGTCCCTGCCTACTCTATAGGCAGGGACATATATACAGTACATATATATGTTTGCAGAGGCATTTGAGATTGCAGCCACTTTTAAAATGAAAATTGAGGTAAGAGAAATGTTTGAATCTGAGAGCCACTTTAAGTCCTCAAACAGTGAATCACAGCTGATTCACTGTTTCACTGAATCCATAGGAGATCATTTTGAATACAACACATGGTCTCACTTTAAAGGTGATGTTAGATTATAACCCATAATGTGATTATGAGTCCACAATGCAAATTCCTCTCCACAACTTTGGATCAGTGATATATGAAATGTAATGGATCATCCTCTCTCCCTCCTCCAGGTAATTGTGACTATAATGAGATGAACTAATGGCTTTTTCCTGTTCTGACTGCGAATAGTGGCTGTATGATTCACCTCCACAAAGAAGGGCCCACAAAGTAATTATAATCTGCTATTCCCAGGTGTCTTTATGTGTAAGGTATCTGAGATAGATATCCTGAAGTGTCATTAAAGCAGATTGAAGAGTCACAGTCCCATCAGCGACACTATTTCCCAAAGTGATCTTCAGTCAGGGTTCAGACTCAACACAAATCGCGTGATGGATGTGAAGTAGAATAAAGTTCTGGTCCTTTCTTTCCGCAGTCACAGTTTTTTGTACAGACTTTGGAGGCTACTTTCATATCCTGTCTAAACTGAGCTCTTACCAATACACGCTGTGCAAATTATTCAAGAGTTAACCAAATTCTCGTTGCCCACTTCCACGTTATTTGTGAGGCATGACCTGTTATATCCTGTGACAGGAAAGCTGTAACTCTCTGCACTCAACACCAAACATTTTAAGAGCTGACCATCAGGTGATTTCCTACTTCTTTGTGTAACCTCACTTCACATCCATCAGCCTTGCCAAAAGGAAAGACCCGTGTGGCTGTTTGTCTGGTCCATTTATTCCATTTCATCAACTTAAGTACTTTTTCACTCAGAGTGTAATAGCGTTAAGAGTGGAGTTTTTTTTCCTTCGCCCATCTTTGATCGGTCATTGCTTGTACTTTCTGTCACCTCATCCCACAGGGACCTGCACTGGGTTCTGGCGCAGTGGTCCTTTGAAACACTCTGTCTAGAGTACCAGACGGTCAGGTCTTCAGCGGTATGAGGTCGTGCCTGCCTGCACACATGCCAGAAATTGTTTAGATAGCCCGGAGAGAGAAGGTGGTTAAATGAGTGCAGCTCAGCAGGAAAAGGGCATCAAAAGATGAAACATGAGCATTGGTTAATGCACACAGACAATGCAGGGAAACTTAATGTTATGCAATGTTTATATAATCCTGTTAGCTGAGCACTCATAAATGGTGAGAGCGTACAATCATCCACTCAAGCAAGAAAAATGCCTAAGATGAAAAGAAAATGAAAAAAAAAACATATTGTAGTTAGAGGCTGAATGTGTTTGTATAGGTGTAAAGTCGAGGTGATGGTGAGATCTATTGTGAGCTTACTAAAAATTGTATGTCACAGTTTGCTTGGACTAAAAGGATGAGAAGTGCTGAGGCATGATGTGGAGCAGTGATCCAGAAACATGGGGATTTGGAGGGTCGGCTCAGACCCCGTCTGGGGGATGGAGTGCTTTAAGAGGAAGGACAGACAAGGGACAAACTGGGAAATAAACTGCAGACAGAAAATGACAGAGGTGTGATGCTTCTCATTTGCTCTTTGTTAGGGAGACATTTTACCCAAAGAAGGAGATTAAAAAAACTTGAATGGCATTTTCAAAAGGTCTCTTTAATTTAAAATATGACCATGAAGTTTTTGACACATGTGAGGTTTGCATCCAGTTGAAATTGAATGGTTTACAGTATACAAAATAAACGGCAATTAGTGCTTACATAGCTTACTATTGAAGTGTATTATCTCCACAGCATATTTCTCTGCACCTCAGAAACTGAGTGCAGCACATTGTGGTGGACCACAGACGGAGTTAAGGAGACAATCATTGCCCTGGAGGTGTAGCTTCTTCCAGGGTTTTCTGTATGCATTAATGCTGCCCACTTCCAACAAAAAAAGAAACATTTTTGTTTACAACTACTCCTGCTGGAATTACTGTAAGGAAAGGTCTTCTGGGGTAGAACTGCTCCTGGCATGCCTGACTGTTTCAGCGTTTAACCAGATTTCAGAGAGAGACAGAGACAGAGAGAGAGAGGGAGGGAGGGAGGGAGAGTTGGATCTTGGCAGCTCTTGTGGTTTCAAGTCCATTTCTGGAAACACCATGCTCTTATAGTCCATTAGAGACCAGCGAGCTGTTAAGGGAATAGGAAGAGAATTGGTTGTTGGGGAGAACAAAAGGACATCACATGGTCTGAATGGTCATTAAGCCTGAGAGAACAGGACAGACTCCATTGTCAGGTGACATCTATCATTCTGACACATCTTGATAAAGTGAATTATTTTACAAGGATACATACATGCAGCTGTGCCAGAAGGAATAAATACTGTGTGGTTGTTAGGATACGTGCAATAAAATAAGACAGCACTCTGCACTGTGAGCAGCTGTCACTGGAGGGATAACCCACCATTAAATATGTTTCACTTTAAATAAATCTGTAAATCTGTAAATCAAAAGTGATGGAGGAAATCTGTAAATCTTCGAGGTTCAGATTTTCATCAGAAACACTGATCACTCATTAAATTACCATGTGTTTGTATTTCACAGACTGAGTCAAGTTGAATTGCAAATCTTTGATTCAGAGACAGATTGGAAAAATCTGTCCAAGTCTTCCTGCACTTCAGTGCAGCCGTAAATAGTAATTATTAATAAATGAGCCATTCACTTCTCTTTGTAGGACACATTTCTACTCTACACGTGTAAATAGCAGATTTCCACCAATCACAGTTATTCATAATGGACAGGAATGTTGCACACATTACTCTGCAGACAGATGAAAAAGAATTACATCTCAGTATTTTATGAACTTCTAAAACGGTTCAGAATTCTTCATAAAAAAAAAAAATTGCTGTGACCGTGCAGTGATCGCTATCATTATAATGCTCATTAAAATCATATCAGCCAATATTGGCGGTAGTGAAGCTCTCCAAAGACTCATGAGAGAGGGCACAGTGGGAAATGCATGCACAATGCACTCAGGCAACAGAGACTCACAACCCAGTGACTCACCAGGCAATCTGGAGAACATGCCCTGTGGCTTAGCTGTGATAACGCTGGCACAGAGAGAGGCCAGACCTCAGCCGATCTGGTGGGGAGAACAGCCTTCACTGTCTTTGCAGCGTTTCATCTCTCCTTCCGAGATAGACTTCGTCCCCCAGAGGAGGCATCTGAGGCAAAACAGAGCAGAGAAGAGAAAAAACAAGAGTTTAAAAAAATGCTCCTGTGACTGTGGAAAGGCAAAAGCACAATCAGTTTAAAGGCAAAGTGAGAAATCAAACAGCCTTAAGGGGTTAAGTGTGATTTAATCTAGTAGGAGAGTGGCGTAGGCCTGTACACATCCACACTGGTGATGCCTTGTAGGCGTATTGATAACCTCCACCGCATGGAGGGAGAATGTGAGACTTTACAGATTCGTAGCAGCAAAAAGGAGGAATTTCACACTGTTTTGACAAATGATTTTCATTCTTGTGGTGTGGTTTTGTTAAACAGCACAAGTGTTGATTTGATAGACGATTTTTTGCACTGAGGAAAATGTGAAGATGTGAATGCGCATCTTTGGTCGTCCACAATAGTTTTTTTTTCTTTCGTTTTTGCTTTACTGATAAAAGTGATCAAAATACAAACATGAACAGTAGCGATACCTATATCGTTATTCCACACGTCAACTATCTAATGAAGCCTGAAATGAAACATCATCAGGAAGTGGTGTAGGTTAACCAAGGCAGAGTGTTGGGGAGAAGAGCTCGGGGTGGGCTTGCTCTAATTCCATGGGTGGAAGATGGTGCTGACTGTAATCAGTGGCTCACAGAGGCTGACAGTGCAGGTGCCTAATAACCATTCAGTGACACATCCACGTCCCCGTTTTAGAAGCGGAGGACTCCTTCCTGACCTAGAATTGGTGGTGCAGCAAATCCAAGCACTGACATTTTAATTTCTGACTGGCTAACCTGCCTCCCCCTAAATTACTGTAATTGATTAAATTAGTTTGGACACAGGCCACAATGCCCTCACTGCACTGGTAACATACAGCAAACATTTTCTCTTTCCTTCTCGTTCTCATTTTCAGATATTGTTCTTTCTCTCTTGCCATTGGCCTATGCATCTAGTCTGAAAAGGAGATCAACAATGAGAACAAGAAGTTGAAATATTGATGTCAGTGTGTGTTTGCTCTCAGTAAAACCCGTCTAACAGTGAGACCGCGAGTCAGAACACACATCTCAACTAACACCTCAATGAAATGATTGCATTTTAAAGCCAATCCAACAGCTGAGAGACACGACAACTGATTCTTCAGATTCTTCTGTGTTTAAATATAGCACAAAACCGTTACATCAGTGAATTATCTAACAGCCAGTGTAACATCAGGCCATTATTTATAATTCCCAGGCTGCTGTGGATAACAGATGTTCATGCACACGGTAGGGAGTGAAATTGTTATCCCTTGATGCCCCCATGTATCTAGATCAGTGACCATGTTTAATGATGCACAAATGACATATTCATACTGCAAAGACAACAGCACAGGCATGCTGTTTTTGGACTGCAGTGTGTGGATGAAGGCAGCAGGCAAAGAATCTCACTTGAATCTTGGTGCTCTTACGCATCTGTTGGACAGATAACACTGATCTGTTTTCTCAGTCTCGAGATCTGTGTTTTCTATTGTAGTATAACTCCCTCGCTTTTCACTCAAAATTTGAAAATATTTACAGCTTTCTTGTTTACACTCAGCATAATCTCTTCTGTCTGCCGGTGGTCCTCTTTGTGAGGTTTGTCAAGAATAGAGGAATTGTTTGACATTTTAGAGACTGTCTTGGGCTTTCCTGCCAAGAACAAGAGCAGAAGATCGATACCACTCTAATGTCTGTCCAGGGAGTCAGGTGTTTTTTTTTTTTTTTTTTTTTTTTTTTGACCATTACTGTGCGGTTGCCAGGCAGACTCGCTGTTTCCCCCTGCTTCCAGTCTTTATGCTAAAGATCTAAGCTGAGACAAGCTAACTGTCCTGTACCCGCTCATGTTCTGACTGAGATAGTTTTCTCTACAGCTGATTGAGACCTGAACACTGGATCTACTGCATATTTCTTCATTTGTAAAAACTGATCCAGTGGGGTGCACACGTTGCTCTGTGTCTGCTGGGTTTGTAAGTGGACTGTAGTTTGTAAAAATAAACAGCAAGAATAACTAACTACATCAAGTATAAAACACAAAGAACTGAATATCAGGGTCATGTTTGCCCCAACAGTGACCAACAACTGCTTAATGCAGCTTGAACCTAATGGTCTGGAGTTTCATCTCACCACCTTAGGCATAGTTTGTACCTTGTGACATTATTCACACAATGTAGAAACTGTAATTGTGCAATACACATGCTTTAATATGGACAGAGACAGAAAGAACATTGTCTTCTTCCGGCAGCTGTGGAAAAATGTGTAGATCGACATAAAATACGCATTTCACAACAATCCATGTATTTGTCAGGGTGTGTAATTTACTCTTTATCACACTGTTGGATCAGCACTGAAATGTTGACCCACTGACCTCCAGGTATAAAATAAACCTGTAGCTCACACATGCAAGAAAAGCCAAAAGAGGAAACCATCGTGCGCTGTCAAGGTCAGACATTGTAATTCAGATAAATTCAAGTCATTTAAAACTGTCATTTCTGATTTTGTATGTCGTCCTGTAATTTGGTTTGGCTTAAGACACACCACACAAATGCAACTGGATACATACTAAATAGTAAAACTGTCTATTTTTACGCACTAAGCCATTTAAACATAGCGTCAAATACAGCGAGGTTTTCTGTGAAGTTGATTTAGCAGTAGTAATGACTGAGTTGTTTTATTTTGTAGCAGGTTGTTCGTGTTCATGGTTAGATTTACATTCCATTTGGATGGCTGATGAACTAATTCTCAACCCATCCATAATGTGTTGGTTAGTTATTCAGTGCCAGACAACCAGCAAGTTTGATAACTGCATTTGGATTGGACTGTTGTGTCAATCATCCACCCAGTCAGCCACCATCGTTTACGATACTGTATGCACGCTCTTTCAGTGTTAAACAAAATAAGCTCAGGCTGGAAGTTATTTACAATTTACAAGTCAACACAAACCACTTTAATTTTAAGGATTAAGAAAACATGAGTCAGCGTAACATTTCAAATGAAGACTTTGATGTTAGTTTGGTAATGTTTTAAGCTTTCACGTTGCTTCTCACATATGTAGCTTGCTGGAGTTTCCTTGATGTTACTTCCCTGCTGCATCTGTGGTGGAGTATTTCAAACCGGTTTCATGCTTTCATTGCATTTCATCAGTGGGTGGGTTGCCCTGCAAGCAGATACTGTTTACGTAGAGCTAAGCTTTCTCATAATGACAAGGGGCCTTTAGAACTAAAACGCAAACAATCTAAGTGCCTCCTGCTGCAATAAATGCTACATTGTGGTGTTTCTCACTAAAAGTTAAACCACCCTATGTTTTTAGTGGTGAAGCAAAGTGGTATTAATGAGGCGTAATGTGGCACAATGCTCCAACTTAACTCCTGCAGTCCTCCTTTAAGGGCCCTTACATTAACCTATGAATGGATGCTCTTCACACTCACAGCCATTATTCCTTTTAACAAGTTAACTTAAGACACATTTATTCCACTGATGGTTAAAAGCAATTTCTCTCACAGTAACAGTAAAACCTTTAGTTGGATGTGTAGATGTGTAAGACTAATCTGTTTGTTCTGTATTTCCCCTCTGAAGGTGTCAGAGTGCCGGTGCAAGATTGAGCACAGGGATGTGAACGGGCCAGTAAAGATGACCCTGTTGGCGGGTGATGGCTCCGACTATGACTATAGTGCCCTGAGCTGTGCCTCTGATACCTCCCTCAATCCACCTCCCATTCAAGAGGAGGAGGCTCGAAAGGGAGCTTTCTACCAGAGGGCGCAGCGTGCTCCTGAACTCAGCCACAGCGACGCCCCCCTGTCCAGTGCCCGTAAACTCCACGCCATCATCAATGTGGGTGGCCTGCGTTACCAGCTGCCTTGGACCACCTTAGAGGACTTCCCCCTGTCCCGTCTGGGCCAGCTGCACCTCTGCAGCAGCTTTGACGAGATCATGCGTATCTGCGACGACTATGATGTTACACACAATGAGTTCTTCTTTGACCGCAGCCCCTGTGCCTTCCGGACCATCCTGACCTTCCTGAGGGCGGGTAAGCTGCGGTCCCTCAGGGAGATGTGCGCCCTCTCCTTCAGGGAGGAGCTGCTCTACTGGGGGGTCCCCGAGGAGAGCCTGGAGTGGTGCTGTCGCCGGCGTCTGCTCCAGCGCGTGGAGGAGTTTGAGGCGATGGAGAGAGCAGAGGAGGAGGAGGAACTCCTGGAGGATCTGCTGGATTCAGACAGCGGTCACAGGGAGCACGCAGCGGAGTCCAGAGTCAGTCGGTGCATGGGAAAGCTAAGAGACATGGTGGAGAGGCCTCACTCAGGCCTCCCAGGGAAGATCTTTGCTTGCTTGTCAGTGCTGTTTGTCACCATCACTGCCATCAACCTGTCCATCAGCACCATGCCTGCCATGAGGGAGGAGGAGGAGGCGGTGAGTATAATGATGTTTAACATGTCAAACAGGTGAAATAAAGTCACTGCATACAAACCCATGTAGCCAAGATGCAGTGAAGCACAGAAAAGACAGGAAAACTTAATATGAAGACATGACACAACACAACTCCATTGTTGGGAATTGGTCTTGTGTTCCTTGTTTTCCACAGTCATACCACATAAACAGTCTCCAGAGTAATGAACAATGAACATTTGAACCCAACACGGTGGCAAGATTGGGTTTGTCTGCGTTTCTCAGCAGATTTGAATTGAGCTGTGTTCAAAAGCAGAACCGAGGTAAAGTGACATGTTATTCTGAAAAGCACATTAGAAGTCCTAATAACGGCATGTCTCATCTGTCATGTCAATTAAAACGAGGCTGCTGAGAGAGACGCCGTGTGAGCCAGTATGAACCAGTTGTTTTGCCAGATTAGAAAAAAAATTATGTGAAGTCTCAGTCTGCTTTCATGAAATACTTTCATTATTATGTCTGACTTCAATCACAACCATAATTAGCACCCTGGCCTTTTAAGTCCAATCAAAGGAAAATGGAATATTTAAGCCACACACATCATTTTCTCGCAGAGTAAAATGAAAACAGGTTTTTAATGAATTTATTCATTTCTTTTAAATGCTCTTGCCAAAAGTTCTCCTTTGCGTGGAAATAGAGAGTAACTGCAACCACTTTACTTTCCATATCTGAGTAGAGTTTAGAAACACTGTTGTAGTGGTTTTCACATTTTCTACTTTCTCTTGAGCTTGTACTCAGGAACTCAAGTACAGATACTGTATGTGTGGTAGTGGGAGGATGGGAAAACCAAAATCTCAACCGTTTTTGTATGATAGCCACTGCCAACCACATTTCATGCTGCTGACTAAAGTTTCAGTCCAGCGGGGCTATTGTTCAAACTCGGTGTGTCTCATTTAGTCATGTGGCTTCTTGGAGCCCCAGTACATGAAGCTGTTGAGTGTAGGATGTGCATCATCTCTTGTACAGTTACAAAGCCACACTGCTAAACCAAGCACAGTCTGTGTTCTGGGAAAATAAAGAAAAAAGAAAACACAAAAACTACTGCTGATCTGAGGAAGTCACTGTAGGTTATGTTTGACCTGACACACTTTGCTTTGTATTCACACTCCACTGTTCTCAGTCTGTCTGAATTAAGCTGTTTAATTAAAAGTGACAATATTCTCGTTCTAACAGCTCCTCCACCTCTAATTTCTCAGAGCCAGACAACAAAGTGTTGCATTAAAAGTGTGTAAGTGTTGGTGCCGCTGACTGAACCCAGGTTTACTGGAGTTTTCAGGTGTTTGTGTGAGTCTACTCAAAGGTTTCCTCCTCTGTGGGAGTGTGTTTCATAATGATATTTTTCCCTCATGTGGACTGTATTCAAAGGGCTCTGTGCTATGTACTATGTGCTTTGAAATGCTTTGAACCTTCTCAGCACTGAATCAGCATCATGACTGTCTAAAGAAAAAAAAACACCTTCTTCCAAAAAAATCTTAAACTTGCGTCATGAAGAACAACATGAAAATTTTATAGATTTTCACTTAACAGCTGATGTTTTTGTGTCAATCACACTTCATACATAGGTATCAAAATTGAGATTATAAATATGTTGCTCACTGTTACATTTGTCCACATAATTTAAGAAGACAATTTGGGTGCAGACATAATATTTGGATACAAGCATGATGTGTAAATATTCCCCATGTCCTTATTTTGTTGGTGGTAGAAGTATTTTTCAAGTTGAAGTGTTTAATTCTGCAGCATCCCAAAGTGCTTAGCTCCTGGATTTCACATTGAAGTGGCTCCCTCTAGTGATTATAGCGACCACTCACACATGGTCTGTTTCTTTCTTTACAAGGGTACGTGCTCCCAGATGTGCTACAACATCTTCATTGTGGAGACGGTGTGTGTGGCCTGGTTCTCACTGGAGTTCACCCTGCGCTTCATTCAAGATCGCAGCAAGCTGACCTTCCTCAGGCAGCCCCTGAACCTGATAGATGTGGTGGCCATCCTGCCGTACTACATCACCCTGCTGGTGGACAGCACCTCCAAAGGGGAGAAACGTCTGGGCTCTGGCAGCAGCTACTTGGACAAAGTGGGCTTGGTGCTGCGTGTCCTGAGAGCCCTGCGAATCCTCTATGTGATGCGACTAGCTCGCCATTCGCTGGGCCTGCAGACTCTGGGCCTGACAGCACGCCGCTGCACACGGGAGTTTGGACTGCTCCTCCTCTTCCTGTGTGTGGCCATTGCACTGTATTCCCCCTTGCTGTATTTGATTGAGAACGAAATGGCCACCACGCAGGAGTTCACCAGCATCCCTGCAACCTACTGGTGGGCTGTCATCACCATGACAACAGTGGGCTATGGGGACATGGTGCCAAGGAGCATCCCGGGGCAGGTGGTGGCTCTGAGCAGCATCCTGAGCGGGATCCTCCTCATGGCTTTCCCCGTCACCTCCATCTTCCACACCTTCTCGCGGTCGTACGTGGAGCTGAAGCAGGAGCAGCAGAGGCTGCTACAGAGGAGGACACACTTTCTGCTGCGGAGCCGCATGGCCGGCCTGGGCAGCAACCTCTCCTTAGAGAGTGATATGCTCTTCCCCATAGGGTCTTCTGACACCAGAGACATGGATGACTGAGACCGTTGGACAGGAGTGGACAGAAAAGACTCAGAGTAGGACAGAAGGATAAGAAGAGACTAAAGGTGTGAAGATGAAAGGGAGATAATCTGATAAAGACTATATCTGAGGAATAGATAGAAAGGTGGAGAGAGAAGTCATAAACAAGCTACAGAGGAGAAAAGGGACTTTTTTTTCTTCCCAGAAATGCAGCCTTGCTGTGTAGCAGTGTACTTTTGATTCAAAATGAATAATCCACAAAGAAGGAAAAGAGGGTGAGGAGGAAAAAAATGAATTACCTCTGGATAAAAAGCATTATTAATATTATACCATGGTCACAGAATTTCAAATATAAGTCAGAAACTATACACAACCCTCATTAAAACTATTCAAGCATAATACTTATCTATATTATAGTATTCATATACTGGTATGCCTTGTAATTCAGATGTGAAATGTGCATTGACAGAAGAAACAACTAAAGAGCACAAGCACCGCGTCCTTATGATCCAACAACATAGTGCATAGTGTTTTTCACCTCTGATTAGATGTTGTAATGGAGTTGTTGATGTCGTGTGCTCCTGGGAGCTGAGCAGCAGGACTTAATGGAAAATGCTCTCTGCTTTTGTTCAGTCCCAAAGGTTAAATGGAATTTCAATCTAAGCTAAAATGTGACCCTCAGTCCACTGATTTATTTTACGAATGACTGCGCGAACACTGAGAATTATGTTGGGCCCCTTAATATTCCCCCTCTCTGGCTAATTATGACGTGTTAATTGTCCTTCTTCTACTCCTTGAGGTTCCATATGCAGTTTTTGAATACTTTTGGACATTTGGAAGATAGCATTATTGTGCTTGTAATTACTGCAGTTGCTGTGCATAGCTGTTTCTAATTTATTTCTCTCCTTAAAGTGGATTTAAACTGAAGTCTGTCATTTGTGCTTATCATTGTTTCATTGTTGCTTCTCACTTTAACTTTATTACTCCGGAGCGAACATGGTTTGCAGTGTCAGCACAAAATTAAACAATGTCATTGACAGCGTATATGCTGTCATGACGCAGCCAGAACAGAAATAGTTCAGCAAGGAACAATACACAACACTACACAGCACCACCCTGCAGTGCTCATACAAGAACAGGACATCCATATAAGAAACTGATGCTAATTTAAGTGAACTTACTGCTTTTCTGATCTTATTTCTCCAATCCTCAAAGACTTTTTTAACCATCTGGATAAAAAAAACAAACAAAAAAAAAAAAAAAAACCAAAGAAGATGGCCACAAAATGACAGATCTGCTTTCTCAGTTGTAGTTCATATTTCTTTCCAATATTTGACATTTTCATACATGATAAAACATGTTAACATATTATTTACCATGCAACAGACACAATGTTTTTTTGTATCCAGATTTTTAGAAGTCTTTATGGATTGTGTTGTGAAAGAGTAAGTTAACCGGCCTTCTCGTTTTTTTCTGGCCCTGTGACTTCAATGTGATGGTAAAACACGGTGGAGTGGTGGAATGCAGCTAAGCACATTTACTCCAGCACTTTACATTAGTATAATTTTTAAAGTACTAGCTCTTTACTGGAGTATTTCCTTTTTCTGCCACTTTAGGCCTGTACATCACTCATCCATCACTTTTGATACTTTAAGTATATTCTGCTGATAATGCTGTACTTACATTTTAAGGGATTCAGAGATTTGAACAGCAGGTGGCAGCATTGTGTCGACAAAAGCGAATGGGACTCCAGGAACGCTTATCAAACATGATCTCCGATTTTTATGGCTAAATGATCAGGAATAGGAAGAAGTAGTCCTGTTTCTTTTGGTTTCAGGTGTTTAATTAATCGTAAATTTAGACATTGTGTCTACAGTCGATAGCTCTGATTTGAGGTCAGCGAATTTTAACACAATCTAAGCAAAACTAAGCACTGACTTTCGGTTCAGCACCGACGACGTTCTGAGACAAAATCTAAAACAACATCTAAGACAAAAATCAGAGCCTGCCACATAAATAACTTACCGCTGAGCCACGTTTGAAGCTGCACTCTCGGTCTGGGAGGGGCTTCCATGAAACGCCATTCAGCTAAATCACAGGTCAATTATGCGTAAAGCAATCCCACCAATCAGAGTGCGACAATAGGCTGGAGTCTCCACCCCTGCTTGCCTCTATCACATCCCAGTGTTTTGGTGTTCCTGCACTGAAGCTGCCTGTGGGTCACTGCCACACAGAAAAAGCCACAGTTATATATATTTATCAGAGCGTTCAGGTCTTCGGGTCTCTCTGCTTTAGTGCGGATGATTTAGCCTTTAAGTGAACGAGAAAATGCTTTCTTAGCTCCAGAGGTTTTCCCCGTCATCACCTCACCGGGCCGCCCCTCCAGTTGAATGGGATCGCTCATCGAGTCTCTGTCGCTCGTTTTGGCACCGACCGTCTCTGCCGCCGCTCCAAAGCCCCGATTTTAGGACCTGTGAGCTTTTGGTCTCTCTGATCAGTTCATTAATGGTTTGATGCGAAATCCGCCTGTGTGATCGGAAGAGAAGAGACGACGCCAAATCTCCGTTAACCTGCGCGTCAGGGTGAGTAACCTAAACTTGTTATTTGAGTGAGAGTTACTTCGGCAGTGACAGGGGTTCACCAACACATCAGTGCGGGGTTTGATCTCAGCAGTGGCGCATAATACATATGTATGACCTGAATTTACCCTGAACTTCTTGCTCTGTATGCAGGATATTTGCAAATATAACAGCTTTTGTTAATAATTTCCTGCAGCTGTAGTTTTCTTACTTTTTAATTCACTGAAATCACTGGTTACAACTGTACCAGTCTGAGAGTTATAGTGACTCAGTAGAGCTTTTGTAAAGTAAAATCTGCAGTCAGAGATTTGGTCTACATACTTTTGGGAGCCATATAGAGCTTCATCCCGCAGCCCTTTCCACTGAGCACATCCTCGGTTTGAAGAGAAATGGCTCCCTGGGTGGAAGCCCTCACAAGACAAAGTGAAACTTGGCAGCTGTGGTCGCTCTGCAGTCAGAGGTTTTATGGGCTACCTGTTGTACTTGACTGTTCCACTGTGCGTGTGAGCGTGAACATCAGTGGAGGAGAATATGTTCCACAGTATGTAGTTTCAACGTGACATGCGTGTTTTTGCCTGTTCACTCTGAAGGCCACAGATTTTCCTTCCCATGATCCCACACACTTTAAAGACATGGCTGTCATATGCTTGGGATTAGTCTCTCCCACTCAACATGACTCAAAGGCCCAAATATTGACTCTAATGTGGTGGTAACTATTAAAAGAAAAGACTATGCATAGACTTCAGTGTAATTGTATGGTCTGTAATTTATTGAGGCCAGCCATGTCCTTGAACATCCAGATTCAGTCCATTTCCGTTCACATTGTGTCTTAACACAACACGACCATTCGCTGGCCTGTATACACTGTACACAGCAGTCCTGACTCTGCTGACCCAGGACCAGGACTGACTGACACTTTTTCTGTCGCGATATTTGAGATATAATATCTTTTTACAGGCTCTGTGCTCTTGGCGCGCGCGCACACACACACTTAAACCAGCTGTACCACTATTTGTTGTGTGTTGTCACAGCTTTTTGATCTGCCAGAAACCTAAATATTTTGTATAAACCCACAAGTTGTTTTTCTCTGTCTCAGTAATCCTTTATGAAATTTGAAACATTTCTCCAGTGACATATTTCAGAAAGACATCCATAGTTTTTTTTTTTTTTTTTTTTTTTTTTTTAGGAAAAGAAAAGGGGGATGCTGTTTGGTTCTCAGTAGTGCATTAGATCCATCCCCTGCAGCTTTTTCTTTTTTTCCTGAAGGAATTAGGGTGTTTGTTGGCGAACAGGCAAAAACATATTATCCCATGGATTCAATATCCTTAAATTTAGTATTAGGTCAGTGACATGCGAACTGATGCTGGGGATGAAGTCCTGTTGCGTGTAAACACCCTGGGGCATGCATGATGCCCATTTTTTTGCTTTTTTTTTTTTTTTTTAATCATACATACTCTCTTGCTCAGTTCACGTATCAAACATGGCCTCGCGGGGAATTTATGATTCATGATAAATGCTTTCAGTGACTGTAAAGCCAAGACAAATGCTTCCCGTTTAACCAGGCTATTAGCATGCATTCTACACCAGGCGAGGCAGCCAACCAGTGAGCGAGAAGTGTTTCTCAGAGTGGTACGAGATGGTTCATTGTACTATCTAACTGCCAGATTTCAGGCTCCACACAGGGAACCTAATGCTCCTTGGAATCCCATGAATGCCTTCCAGTGAATGCTGTAGATGTTTATGTCAGCTCCAATGAGATTGGTGGAAAGTGGCTCTTGAGGCCGAAATTCCTGCTAATTGGCAACGTGGCTGTGGACTGGCCCCTTTGTTCCTTCTTATACTGGAGTGGTCTGTCTGTCAGGGTGATACACCGGGCTTGGCATCAATGAGCTGCTTGTTTCTGCAGCTATCTGGCCCCAGAGAACCAGCAGCTCTATGACAAGTCACTTCCACTTTCAAAAATTGCCTTTGTGCACCTATTCAGAAAGATGGAGAGGAACCATTGAGGGGTGGTCTGCAAAGAGACTATTTCTCAAGGCTGCCAGCCAAGCGTTTTGATAGTGATGTGTATATTTGCCTATGTACTTAACTGCACTGAAGTGAACTGAGCGGTTGCATTAAACAGACACCACTGTAGCCGGCAGTTTGCTGAGTTCATCATTTGGTCTAGCAAGTGTCCCACTTTCCTTTAGGTCAGATGAGGATTAATTGGCACTCATCACTGAGGACATATTGTAATTGTTGATATCATAATAAGGACTTAGCTGATTGACCAGATGAACAGACGTAAAAAGAAGGGCTGGCAAACTGCATGATGGGGGATGTCGGTAAGTGAGTCGGGGCCATGGCTCCAGTAGTAGTTGTTGTTGTAGTGTGCCACTTCTTTGTTGAAATAACACACTGTTCCCTTTTGGCTTTAGAGCACTTGACAAACAAAACACTTGTCTGATGCCAACATCAACCCCTCTTCAGTTAGCAAATGAGATATGCGATATACTCCAAAGGGAGAGAAAGAGAGGGATTGTATACACGAAAGGGGGGCATGAGATTTGCGATGGCTTCCTGCTGACAAATCCTTTTGAATTTTTCATGTGGCCGATACTAAACTTCTGTTGCTCTGGCCCAGATTTAGTGCTAATTAGTGCCCAGCTACATTCAAGGGCGTACGGCTGAGCATGGGAATGCCAGTGCCACCTGTTCTCTCACTCTTCCTCATGCCTCATGTATCTCACATCTTTATCAGGCTTTATCTGGCTATCTCCCTCTGTTTAGGCTTAATGTGTCAGTGGCCTAGTTTTCTGCCAGTCATTGTTGTCTTCTTTTTGGTATACACAGCCATTAACCTAAACCCTTGTACGTTTCACTCCCATATAAATTCTGCCTTAAAGCCCGTGCTATACTATATTGCCGCCGGAATTAGTGACCACAGGAGGGAAATGGATGTACACGCTGTACAAACATGAAGCCACAAAGCTGTCCATTCCAGCCAGTGAAGGCAGTTGAATGATAAGGATGCAGAACTGAAGCGCTCTGACATATCTTTCCGAGCTCTGTGTCAGGGGGGCCTGTGCTTGATGGCCATTTGAATGAAGTATCTGATAGTGGTTTGATACAGACAAACAGAGGAGGGCTTGTATCCTCCCAGGATCCCTGGCCACTTCCTGTCCCTCCGCTCTGGGAATGGGCCAGGGTGACACAGGCCACTCGTCTCCACTCAATCCACCCACTGTTGCCTCTGTGGAAAAGCGATCACTCTCACACCCTCATTCCCATCGCTCCCTGCACATTTTTTGACAGGAAAAGCGTCCTTGGCATTTAGAAAGATGCCTCTATGTGTGGCTTTGTGTAGGCGCAGCTGTGCGAGCCCGGTCAGGATGATGAGATGCTGGGAAGAGCACATGCTGCTCTTCCCGCTCTTAAAACGTGCGGCTCCCCATCCTCGGAGAATCACTGCTGTATATGTTGACATGGGAATTTTTATGCAGATCGTGCACTTGCGGAGAGGATCAGCCCTGTCAAACTCAACTTCTCTCCTAGGCAGATATTATAATCTAACCAAACCCAGATAACACACATATGTTCGTGTGGAATTTCTTAAACGAAAACTGCATTAAAGGATGTGGACACACAATATGATTTCATTTCTTCTCATATATCACATTGAAAAGCAGAATCTGACTTATGAGTGACCGGACAGAAATTTGCCTGAATTTAATTATTCCTGTACTAACCAGAGTCATTTGTGTTACTAGACAAATGACGTGTTTAAAACTGAACCAGTTAGTTGATTGATCACAATCAACCTAAAATTAATCTTCAGTAAATATGGTTCACCATTTTTTGCTTTGTATTGACAGTTAATAGAGGAGATAATTGGTAGATTGATTCATAGTGAAAATAATTATTACGTGCAGCCTTGCATTCAAGTAATTGAGACTCATGCTCTTGCAGCCACATTAAAGGTGCAAAAAGCAGTGTTTTTACTGGCTCATATCACAGAATGACCATAATATGTCTGTGGGAGGTTGCTAAACAATACCAATGACTCACTCATTACTTTGCCAAGTGCTATGATTTCTCACTTTCAAATTTGGCTTCACAGCTCAGAGCCTGTTTTGGAGCGTGTTTCAGGATACACTCACTTTCCACCCAGTTGAATTTTTACCTTGACTGATGGACAGTGAGTAACGGTATTATTATTCCTGTACTGCTTTATCATGATTTATCACCTCTTTGCATTACCTTTTGTGGTGGAGTCACCTTACTGATCTTTAATTTGTCAATGGGACTTTTTCAATGGGACAATTCGTGTTAACTTGTGGCCAGTGAACCTTTCCCACTGACCTGTCAGTGTGTGTGACAGAGGTTGCAGGAAGTGCAAGAATATCTGTCCCCCCCCCCCCAGCTCTGATCCGGCTCTGATCCCTGGTGTCACCCCTTTCTGTCCTGATGTGAGTACGAATAAGATACATGTTCCTCTTTCCCAGCAGGGGCAGTTTAGTGAACCCACCCTTCTGTATCTTATGAAAGCTCCAACCAAGCCACCTACTCTCCGCTGTCTACTGATTGCCTCGCAGCCAGCTTCTTGTTCACCACTTCCCCGCCCCACTGAGTTACATTTGAATATTGAAATCAGGGCCTGCTGAACAAAGGGGTGGTTTAAAAGAGATAGAGGAAATCACTCCAGTGTTGGGGGCCTTGCCCTCCAATCTGTTATGGAAATGTCATAGCAGGGAGCAGTTATGTTTTGATGATGAAGCGTGACATGGGCACATTTTAAAATTTTAATGGCAAACCCTGCTGGGTGTTTCTGCTTCTCTGCTGCTCTTATTTGTCTATCTCCAAGGAAGCAAGGCCCCAATACTGGGATCTTTGTGTCTTGTTTTCAGTTTGAATTCAGCCAAAGCAGCTATAGAAATGTTGAAACAGCATTCTTTATTTATGCATCTGCGCATAAGCACAGAAGCTGTGCTGTTCCCCTGCTCTTAAAATGTTTTGTAGGATTTGCAGACACTTTCTTTTTCATACTTACATATTCTGTTTAGTCAGTGAAGACAACCTCTTCTCTTTGAGTAAGGATACATATTTTTAAATGATAATCGAGATCCTGGAGACAAAGAAATACAAGAATCAGCTGATGACCAGTGACAGCATATGACGCTCTCACCATGCATTTCATTTTGTGTTGACGATAAACACAATCTGGTCTAGAGCTTTTTCATGGCAGGATGAACAGCCACAGCGTGTGCTGAGACCTTGACTTGCATTCTTGTTCTTGCATTGTGCGAAACTTGGCTGCTTGACGCTGCGTTCCCTTTCCCTGACAGACGGTGAAGGGAATGTGTTGGGGTGGGTGGCATGCGTTGCTTGGGGCAGCCTGAGCATCTGAACATCCTGGATGGACGGTGTCTCTACCTGCTCCACATACATTCCTGCTTTGGGCTGTGTGAACAGGAGAGGAGTTGAAACTCGTCTTGTCCTCCACACTGCATTCCTCAGCCATGACTGGACTCAGAGCACTGCTGCAACAAACCTAGGAAGGCCACAATACACACACACACACACACACCTGGCTCAGTTTCTCAGATCTGAACATATTTACATGGTTATGTTTCGTGTTGCTATACACTACCAGTCAAATGTTTTGGAACCCCTGCATTTTTTCAGTTGTTATTTGAAATGTGCATAGTTTCATGTCTCAGAGTTTCTGAAATTAAAGTAAAAGGAAGCATAGAATCTTTTTGTTGAGTCAAAAGCCAAACACATTCGTGATGTTCCCTCTACAGTGGAACCAAATATTGCTCTGAATGTTTGTCCTAACACTGTTGCAGAAATTCCCTCAAATGTGTTGCATTTGTAGGTTTCTTTGTTTGCACCTTCTGTGCAGTTCATCCCAAACCAGCTCCATTGGGTTCAAGTCTGGAGACAGTACTAGTCTTCCATCATTTGAAGCCACGGTCTCGCTCTTTTCTTCGTATAGTCTGGGTCATTGTCTTGCTGTCAGATGAACCCTTGACCAACCAGTCAGGGGTCCTCCTTTGCTATTAATTTTCTTTTCTTGCCAGTGTGATAGAGATATACAGAACTACTGCCTGCAGTGCAGTATTGTCCAAGTAATGCTTCAGACGGTGTAGTAGCACAGTCTGTTCTGAGAGGAACACCTGAGGCACCTGTAGGAATTGTTTGCATCAACTTTCGGGGCTTAATTTACTTCCACTGCTGCAGAAAAGCTGTAAGTTAGCCCATTACTTTATCCTTGAAAATTTTATCCCTCTGAAATTTACATAAATTTATAAACTGAAAATAATAGAAAATTAAAGTTTATTTATGTAGCTCTTACCAAAGTCAGCAATTGCTTTACAGTGGCCGTGTTCTAAAATATTTAACGGGCAGTGTATACTCTGTATACTGTGATCCAGAATTTTCTGTTTTATCATATATTCCCTCTGGGTTAGGCCTTAGATTTCAGAGCTGCACTGATTTCTCTTACTTCCTGGTTGTGCTGATGAGAAGTTAAGCAGTGAAAGCCCTAGGTTACTGAAGCATGACGCACATGGGAGTCTCTGTAGACTTGAGCAGTTCAAATTCTTCCTCTTTGAAATGTGATGAGAAGAGGTGAATTTAAGGGTTTGTTATCACAGCACACTGCTCAGTGTGGGCGACATGTAGCTTCTCAGAAGTATTAAAACATAGGCCTTTGTGATATTGAAGTCCTCTCTGAAGTGTTTTTTGATGCTGCATCTCTGATATATTTGCCATAGCGTTACCAGTCAAAGAGCTTTGGACGTTTCTGTGTTCTAGTGTCAGATATGTCTCTCAGTAGGAATGCAGCTGCACATCTTTGAGCTGACAACCAGTACTTTCCACTAATATTTGGGAAGCAGAAAAAGAATGTTTTTCCTCCTCACGTGACACATGACTGATACATCAGAGGAACTGAAATCCTTTATTTCCAGTATTTCCCTCTGGAAATCTCCTGAAAGGATTGGAGAAAGAATGGGGGAAAGAGCATGAGAGAGGTGGAGGGGTGGGGGGAGAGACCAAATGTGAGGGCGTAAGATTGGGGGGGGGTTGCCAGAGCCCTTGAGGATTATCTTTTTCTCCTCCTCGCTTCCTCCATTGCGCTCCTTCTCCCTCTCCTTCATTTCTTGTTTGAGCACATGACCATGGCTCATCAGTCTCAGTTCTCATAATGACCATATTTAGATGAGAGCAGCAGAGCTGGGGTGCAGAGAGAGAAGGATATGAGGCCGATGTCAAAGTGAGGCCCAGATGCAGCACAACCTGGATGTAAGTCAGGAACAGTAGATTCTTCCAATACAGCAGTAAACCATTCGGTCTATTCTTGATATTTAATACAGCACAAAGGAGCAGTACGTGGATTCTCACACTATCAGCACAATACAGTGAACCCCTGCAGGTCCTTTCACCACGGTCACTGCCACAGATGCTTCAAATCTCATAGTTTTTCAGGAGGAGAGAAAGCTGCTGCTGCTGGATGAGTGTCTGTCTCCATCATCAACTGACAAGGGAACAGCTGTGAGACCTCGGGCCATAAAACAGGGCATGTGCTTTTACATGACGTTCATTTGCTCTCAGTTGCTTAATGTGCCATTTGACATTATGCTCTCACCGCCTTATAAACATGAAACTGTAAAGTGTTTAATTGTGCAATGGTAACTATTGGTTAATGTACTGAAATGTATTTGCTGTTTTGTAACAAACCTGATGAGCTAAGCAGAGGAAATTACAGTAATGTCCTCTCTCTGTCTTGTCTAAGCCTTCCTCGTCACACCCAGTCTAGGAAGGTTAGTCAAAGGTCTTAGTTAAATAAGGTGCAGGTAGGTATGCACTGTTTTTTTTTTCCAGGTCTACACTCAAAGAGTTATTTTCAAAGATAGCATAGTGACAAGGGTTTCAATAATCTCAGAGGTAAGGTTTTCAAAGAAGGACACAATGTACTGTTGCACTTTGATGATTTTGTTTCATCAGAAATGACTGTAGGACGCAGACGTACACAGTGTGAGCAAACACACACTCATGGGTACAGTCTCTTACTCTGTATGACTTGGTCTCGATAGATGTCATGTGACTGGACATGTCTGAGCTGTAGCTTATCTCGGTGTGTCATTGTGGAAGGTGAATTTTTGTGTTCCATGTTTAGATGTGTCCCACAGTGAAGTGGTTTCTCCGGTTTTAATCACAGCCTGGCATCACTGTGGCATCACTGTTGGGCTCAAGTGCTGCCTTGTGGGCTGTGACATGACGTGGGGGATGGAGTAGGTGGAGCTGGCTCCAGATGAGTGGAAGGAGAAAACCGTAGGTGGAAAGAAGGAGATTAGGCTGCGGGAGATTCATTAAAATTAGGGGGGAAAGGTCTTGGTAGAGTCCACATCCTTTCCTGTAAAAAATAATTTGACAATTTGAGAAATATGCTTTTTCCCCAATCTTAATGAGTTACACAAGAAGATAGATACCAATATTACATGTTTCCATTAAATAATAATACTATAGCCTGCAGATGGTTAGCAATAAGCTTAAAATAAAGACTGGAAATGGGAAACTTGCCTGGCTCTGTTCAAAGGTAACAAAACCTGCCTACCAGCACCTCTAAAGCTCACTAATTTAACTGTTACACTAATTTAGCTTTTTCCCCTTGTTTATGCTAAGCTAAGATAATCGGTTTCTTAATGTAGCCTTATTGAATAGACAGATATAAGAGTGGTATTGATCTTCTAGTAGGCGTATTTTCCTAAATGTCAAACTGTTCCTTTACCAGACGGGCCGACACCTCATCTAAAATGGCCCAGATATTTTTCTTACTGAGCCTCAATCCCCAAATAATTTCATGTATGTCATACTCAGATTAGGAACAGGGGATAACAGAAAATCCATGAACCTGCAGTTGGTGCCAGCAGTGTTTGTTGTTTGGAAGTGGACAAAAAAATTCCTCTGTAAGCACGGGGTTTAAGATAGAGAGGCCAGCTGCTCAGCCCTCCGAGCCCAGAGATGTCGTATGATTTTAAGGTCGGGTTAGCTTTAGCGTTTGGCAGATAAAAGGTGATCTGAAAGCACTGCAGGTTGCTTTTTTAGCAAAAATACCTATGGTGAGAAATACACACACACAAGCACACTGTGATGGGGATAAGGGCTCATAGCCTCTGATCCTATTATAGAAACCAAAGCACTACAGGCTCCTGAGAGGCTGGGAAAATGGGTAAACATGATGTTTTTATGGGAATCTTCCTGTGGTAAAAACCAAAAACATCATAATGGAAAGAATTTTTTTCAGGTGATCTCACCTTCTCTCTCTTTTTCTGTGTCATATCCCCTTTCTTTTTCTCCCACATCTTTTCAGGAAGTGACATCCCACATAATTTTAGAGAGACGGAGCCTCTGCTAATTTTGCCCTTTTCTTCATCTGATAGGCATGCAGCATTCTCTGACTGTTTTGGCCCAGAAAGTGTGTGTGCAACTATCTGTGCAGTTTGTTGGTTTGTGGAATGCTTGGAATCGCCTCCATGGCAACAGCCGGGCTGTGTGTGTGAGTGTGTGTGTCTGTGTGTGTGTGTGTGTGTGTGTGTGTGTGTGTGTGTGTGTGTGTGTGTGTGTGTGTGTGTGTGTGTGTGTGTGGAGTGGTAAATATTGACTTCACCACCTCCCCATCCCTGTGTCTATCCGTGACAGGAGCACAGGAGGGGGATCGGTACACACGCTTTATCCAGGACTCAGCAAAGTCCTGCCATTGGGGGCGTGCGTTTACCTTCAGAACTCCAAACATGGAGGAGCTTTGTGGGTCTGAGTGGTTCACAGTTTGATTCAGTCTGCTCTAACAATACCATGTAAGCGAAATGCCAGCAGCTTTATGGCTTTCTCTCTGCTGTGTTACTTTGTCTTCGCCCTATGTAATGATCAAGCTAATGGGTAACAAAATGGGAAGTGTGGATGAATTCTAGTCAGTCAGAGGAACCGTAGAGGTACTGGTGTGCAAGCACACCCAGTCATCCATTTCCTTATTCATGTTTGTTGAAAGAGAAGAGAAAGAAGATGGCATTCAGCTTCACCCGGTGTTTGCTCAGAGTTAGGAAACAGCCCACCTGTTGTGATACATGGTGAGTACTAAGTTGCTTAATCAAACTGTGTGACTAGCTTGTAAACTGTTCTAGGTGATCTCAGTGGAGATTTCCTTTGCCGTTTTCCCACAGCAGATGGATTTGTCGAGACAGGTTAAAAAAGGAGAGCTAGCAACAGCAGCAGTAGTAGTGGTCTGACTGGTCTATCCTGTCTTCTCATCATAGACCCTGTGTTGTTTGCAGGCCCCAGATGGAATGTCATCACAGCGTTTGGCGAATACGATTAGGGAATAGATGTTGATAATCTGGACAGAACAAGCAGGGCTGGATTATGCTACGACTGGTGGCTGTTGACGCAGGAGCCAAAGCCTCCCCACTTTCCCCTCCCCATAGTAATTACATAGAGAGCATTAAGATGAAGGAATACATCCACTAGGCTGACATTAGGATCACATGCACTCGCTCACACAGGCAAAGACATGTGCATGAATTCCCTGTAGACACACACACACACACACACACACACACACACACACACACACACACACACACACACACACACACACCCCCCCTCTTT
>JBBMJY010000012.1:22354585-22376207 GCA_037833715.1 Toxotes lorentzi
TGTGAAGCGCTTTGAGACAATTTTGATTGTGGAAGGCGCTATATAAATAAAATTGAATTGAATTGAATTGAATTGAAATTAAGTTTGTAAAGGTGAAAACTCTTAGGGCCTGTGGAAGTAGACATAATTATTTAGTCTACAGATCAACAGTCTTACCTAAAGAACATTTTGTCCTGGAAATTAGTTAAATAAATCAATCAATCAAAATTTGCTGCAACTTTTTTTTCTGCACTGATTACCAGTGATTTTTCAAATGAAGTAGCAGTGGTTTTTTTTTTGTTTTTTTTGTTTTTTTTGTTTTTTTTTACGGTTCATGTTTTTTAATGAACTCAGTTTGAATTCTGTGACATGTCTTACTAAAAATGCACCAAGAAGAAGAAAGCAAATTCTTCCTGGCAGAAAGACACGGTACCCTGCTGTTCGCTCTTCGCCCTGCTGTGCTGTGTCAGTGGTGTGGCAATTTGGATACAGAAGATAGACGAATCAGGCAGATGGAAAAAGGTTGGATGTGACGCCAGTGGGACTCAGTCTGGAGATAGTTCTGATAGGCAGCTGCTGCTTCTGCTGCTTCTGCTGCTGTTGCTGCTGCGGCTGCTGCAGCAAACACAGTCCCCATGGGATTCTGCGGCTCTGTGTGTTTGTGTGTGATGTGCGCACACATACGTTACAAGATTCCTATTATGGGATGTCTAAATGAGCTCTGCATAGAATGAGAAAAGGGACAAGGTGGGGATGGGTGGACTTAAATCAAGGAGATGGGTGAGGAAGAGCGATGGAGAGGTGCTGGGTAGGTGAGTCACACAGAATTAGGTCAATGTGGAGGCTGAGGCTGAGGACTGTACAGACACAGGCCATATCACCCAGTTCAAACATTAAGAGAAGGGGGAGGCAAAGCCTGGGGCTGCCCTGTGGATCAGAGTGTTTTCCACTTGACTGACGCTGCCCTCTGGTGGCGAAATAAGTAAATTCAATTTATCACATGCAACGTGAATCAGATCTCTTTGCAGTAGATTTCTCCACATCGTGCATTATCATATTTGCTGTTAATCTTTCCAGGTGCCTACTGTCTGTCTGTGTTGGACTATGATAACACCAAAGGGCTGAATGTGAAGCACTACAAGATCAGAAAGCTGGACAGCGGAGGCTTCTACATCACATCACGCACTCAGTTCAGCACCCTCCAGCAGCTTGTTAATCACTATCGCAGTGAGTTCACCACCTTTTCAGGGCTTCTATTTGCTTTTAAGAGAGTAAGAATACTATACTTTCTTTAGTCAGACACGTGTGTACCCAGAAGATTCTGCAATTCAGAAGGAAACTGGATTTTTTTTTTCTTTTAACCACAAACACTGTCTTTACTTGTGTCCCCCAGAGCATGCTGATGGGCTGTGTCACAGTCTAACAGACATTTGTCCCGTACTGAAGCCTCAGACACAGGGCCTGGCCAAGGATGCCTGGGAGATTCCCAGAGAGTCTCTTCGTCTCGACCTCAAGCTTGGACAGGGCTGCTTTGGAGAGGTCTGGATGGGTAAGCTGTGCTTTGATTTATCAGACTGTCTGTCTCTCTGTCTGTCTGTAGAGACAGTTGCTGAGGATGTTCTTGTTCCTCGCTCAAACAAGCCCAAAGGCACACTGGCAATCAAAATGCATAATGTACTCTTTGAACTCTTTTCATGAAAGGTGCATTAGATCTTTTTTTAATCCTGTTGTTGATAACTGACATTCCCCCTCTCCTAAGGACAATGTGATGGTCCTGGTTAGTTTTCTCCAACTGTTTAATTCTTTATGAGCACAGTAGCAATGCGGATGGGATTTGATCAATAAATGCAATTTTGACAAACGTTAAAGGAAAGCCAATGTTCTGGCTCTTTTTCTGTTTTATCAGGAACATGGAACGGTACAACACGTGTGGCGATCAAGACCTTGAAGCCCGGCACCATGTCCCCCGAGGCCTTCCTCCAGGAAGCTCAGGTCATGAAAAAACTGAGACATGAAAAGCTGGTTCAGCTCTACGCGGTGGTATCTGAGGAGCCGATCTACATTGTCACTGAGTACATGGGGCAAGGTCAGCGTGGGCCGACGTTTTTTCAAACAGTTGTGGCATAGTTAAAATGGTATTTGCGTGAATGTGAAGATTAGTTCTGATGTTCCCGGGCAGTGAAAGGCAGACAGCACCTGCTTCTCTAATTATAGTCAGGTAAACTTGCTGCATGTAGACTTAGTCAAGCTGTGACTTGTTTACTGCCTGCAAAGCTATTTTTTAAAAAAAGTTATATTTAATCAAACCAAAATGATAAAAAAAAATCTTTTATTAAATTCTCTGCATTATTTATGTAGAATAATAGATAGTTTGTTTTACCTGCAGTATGTGTCATTACCAACAGGTAGCCTACTGGATTTCCTGAAGGGTGACATGGGTAAGATGCTCCGCCTCCCTCAGCTGGTGGACATGGCCTCACAGGTCAGCAAAAAAAATTAGATAAATAAAAAATGAAAATAATAATAATAATTTGCTTCTGTATCACTTAAATCCATTCAGAAATATTTCTGCAGTGTTTTCCTTTAGTGTCGACAATCACAAAACATCGCCTCTTTCTCAGATTGCTTCAGGGATGGCTTATGTGGAGAGGATGAACTATGTGCACAGAGACCTCAGAGCTGCTAACATCCTGGTGGGAGATAACCTGGTTTGCAAAGTGGCTGATTTTGGTCTGGCTCGCCTCATTGAGGATAATGAATATACTGCAAGGCAAGGTATGACCACAGGAGGGCACAGGTTAGCTTATAGCATGTGATTTATGTCTATTTGTCATGTCTATTTATGACCCCACATCACAGGTTATGGTGACCAAAGAGTGGTCTTTCCCCATGTCTGATTTAAGGAATTTTTATAGGCTTGAAGAAGTTACACCTCTGGAAACTTTATGATTTATGCAGCTGATGTGACATTTTGTCTCAGTCTGTGCCACAATGATCTAATTGTAACCTGCTGATAAACTCGTCTTCTTTCAGGGGCCAAGTTTCCCATCAAGTGGACAGCTCCTGAGGCTGCTCTGTACGGCCGCTTCACCATAAAATCTGACGTCTGGTCATTTGGGATCCTGTTGACTGAACTGGCCACCAAAGGCAGGGTTCCATATCCAGGCAAGGAATCTTTTTTCAGGCCTTGTGACAGTGCAGGGAATTAGTCTCTTTATTTTAAATCGAGAACATAGTGCTTTTATCAACAGGGTCAGGTACAAGTTTTGACATAATGCTCTACCAGTCCAATAGCATACAGTTTATATGTCTATTAGTCATAAGCAATCACATGATTCAGACTGTGATTATGTGTTCCCAACACCTTATCTCTTTTTGCCCTCCCAGGTATGGTGAACCGGGAGGTGTTAGACCAGGTGGAGCGTGGTTACAGGATGCCATGCCCTGCAGAGTGCCCTGAATCCCTGCATGAGCTGATGCTGACCTGTTGGAGGAAAGAGCCTGAGGAGAGGCCCACCTTCGAATACCTGCAGGGCTTCCTGGAGGATTACTTCACATCCACGGAGCCTCAGTACCAGCCAGGAGAGAACCTGTAACTGGTGCTGAACATGGAAATGTGCATGTGGTGTGCATGTGCAAAATTGAGCATGTGCATCTGCTTTCCAGTGCATGGATAAGTATGTGTGAGGGTATGTGTGTACAGCATAACGGGGCAGAAAGCCGACAGCAATCTGGGTACAATCAGTAACTCTCTCTGACATCAAGGATTGTCAGTGGGACATCAAAACAATCAGCAACATTCAGCTCCTGCCTCTTTCCAAAGTCATTGTCACACTCGTCGCCATGTCAGCCAAGAGGGATTCAAAGGAAGGGACTAAACTGTGGTATTATTTTGAGTTTGTCATGCAGCCAAGCAGGTTTTTTACTACCATCTTTGTGTTTGTAAGGTACCCCAGACACTCTTCCTGTATTAATTCACCTGACTGCTCTTGTAGTTTGCCAGCTTCTACACTGCGACTGACACCAGACAAGGGCATAAAAGACTCCTGTGTTTGGCCTGAATATGGGGCCAAACACAGGAGTCCAGAGAATGTACAGAGAATGTAAGTATTGTCCTGCTGAAAGCACCACTACAGGATGTCTGTTTTCACTGCATTTTCTGTGGGGTCCAACATGTGCTCAGACTTTGTCTTCCATTTTGTCACTTGAGAAGCAGCTGTTTGGGATGTGCGATAAATTTACAGGATATTGCGGCTCTTAATTTTTAATTTTTTTAAATTTTGTTATTAGACCTGGATCAACTGGATCAATTTTCTGGTGAACACTTTACTTTTTAACCATGCTTCCCCTGAGACACGTTTCTCAGCTGCTGTGAGATTCTGAATGAGGCCATTCCCATCAGAGTGCACAGCCTCACTCGCCAATCGGTGGAATTGGTTTATCGCTGTGACCAACATACAGCTCAACACAAAGAAGAGGCGAGGCAGAGTTTCTCTCTCTCTCTCTATTTTCTAATTGTGACTTTTCTTGGAAACAAAATGCTACTGATCACTACCGGTCATCTCAGGATGGAGAAGACTAGAACTCTGCTGCAAGGACTTTTGTGCCAATGAAAATCTCTTTTGTACTCTCTTAAAAGTGTATTTTACTACTCTGAACTTTTCTTACAATGAAGTCTGAGTTGTGTAAGCACAGGACATGTTGTTCTCCTCAAAGGATAATCCACTGTTTTGACGTCATGCGCCTGTGTACAGTAGCAGCTGGCTCACCGCCGCGGTTTCAAGGTGTCAATTTGTTTTTAAGGATTGAAATTAAAATCAGGTGAGTTTTCTTTCACGCCTCCTTTCCATTCTGACGTTCATTAATACGAAGATTTTTGTTTTCAGTCAGCCTCAGTACTTCCCCAACTAGTGCATCTGTGAGCTCAATCTTACACTGGAGATATTATGTTTCTGTAATGGTTATGCCTTCCTCCAGCCCATATGGGAACGCTTTCCCACGAGACAGCATGTATAGCAAACAAATTGGTGTCTTGAAATTTAATTGTAAATATCCTTAATGGTCTTTTTTTTTTTTTTTTTTGTATATATCACCTTTATAATTTATTCCTTTTAAAATAACCCAGTTGTTGCTGTCAGCATCATCATTCAAAATTTAATGTTTATGGTACTTTTATGGGTTAAATAACATCTGACAGTAATAATATTAAATGAATATATATTATAGAAACTTTTACATTACAAGTCTGTTTTTTTTTGTGTGCATGTATTTCTGTGAAACTTACCTTGTTGTACATTTTCAATACTGACTGACAGAACTGGTGAGCCGGTTCCATATTCTCTGGCTCACACTGCTGAAGAAAATCAGTTCTGTTTTGCCGGATCGTCTGCCAGCATTAGTCCTTCCCATAACACAATCAAAACCTCAAATGTTTACATCGTGATAATCTTCAAAACATGTGGGTGCTGCTTCAGAGGCTGGTAAATGAGCAGTTAATCAAGTGTCACTGTTTTTCTGAGTACACCTGTTCAGCATGGCGCGTGTGCTGCCATCCTCCGTACTTCCATGATCATTCGACATTATGATCGGCCTCTCAGGCTCGGATTTTCTAAAGCACTTCTGATTACAGACGAATAAATATCCACTCAGAAGATTATGTGACTGCCACAAATGGAAGGAGCTTGATATCTGTGTAGCGTCTACTGTGTCCTGTGGACATGGGTTATGCCACAATGAATGCATTGATCTGCATGGATGCAGTCAGGTTGTCTGGCATCGTCCCCTTCTTTTCCAGATTGGGATCAGTGAATGTTAATGAGCAACAATATGGAGAAAGTGCACCTAAAGGGTCGTATTGTCTGAAAGCAGCCTTGCTTATGAGCCAAGGACATTTCCTGTGGGATTAGGTTGGTCTTTTTTTCTGGCTATGCAGATATTTTTAAAATCTGTGATATTACTACACATACTCTTTTCTACTGTATTCAATGGGAATTTTCAGATAAAAATCCCTTTGTTAAATCCTACTGAATACTCTTCAAATTTGAAAGTTTGTTTGAATAAAATTTGTATATTGCCAGTTGTTTTCTGTCTTGTCTATTAACTGAATGAATGGTTGTTTCTGTAATCAGGAACTAGTCAGTGTGTTTGCTCACTGAGCTCAGTGATCAAAGGTCATAACTGGTGTTAGACACACTCTTTACTTTCATTATGTGAATAAAAAAAATATTCAGCTAGGGTGGGAATTTATAGCAGGTGTTCCTCACACACAGCTACAGTATCATCAGTAGGAACTATAATATATAGAGGATTAAAGAACCACCACAGTAGTTATTTGCAATAAAAATAAATATTAGTTTTAAAATTAAGCCTATATTAGTTTTTGTTTATCAAATGTTTAGTATTTAGAGACATCACCATATGACCAATGACCATATTACACATGATTGAGCTTGCACATCTTTAATGAACCTTGTAGTTATACATAAATCCTATATAACATTATATCATCATCATTATATATTTATTATTTATTCACATACTTCACATTATTATTTATTCACGGACATCACAAAGCAGTACATGCTGCAGTGGTCCTGAAATTTTGATGTAACTATGAGTATTGACTAATTTCATTTTCTGCTGCTTCATATTTGAATCCCACCAGGCTACGTATTATACGTTTTTCTCCACTACATTTTTTTGACAGCTGTAGATACTAGTTCCTTTTTAGATTAGGCTTATACATGAAAAATCATATGATTATCTTATTAAAGTCCCGTCCCTTCAGGCTTGTGTCTCCTTTCAGAGTGTGGTTGACGCCCCCGGGTCACATTTCAGATGTTTCCAGATGAGTTGTTCCAGTTTTACATTTCCACCCTAAACTTCTCAGATGATCACATTTTAATAACGGTGGTAAAGTGATCCTTTACTCAACAAAAAGACTAGAGACAAATTTATATATTATTATTATTATTATTATTACATTAGGAGATGCAATATGCTTGTTCATATCTATCAGTGATTCTGCCCCACCCCACTTGATGCCCTCAGGATAGCTATATCCCCTCACACTGCTACCCTCCCGCTGGTCACATGGTGCGCGCGCTGTGTGTAGCTTTATCAGAAAGTCCCGGAAGAGGCTGTACTCGTGCAGTAGGGGCGCGAGGCACAGGTGAGCCAGAGCGACTCTTTACCTGTAAACAAAGGGGGAGGAACATGGAAACGACAGCCGGGATACAGTTTCACGGATCCCCTCTTCCAGCATGGTTTCAGAGCCGGTAATGTAAGTTCGGGATCCCGGAAAGTTCGGGATTTGATCGTTCGACTCTTATTTGACTTGTTTGTAAAGGTGTTGTTTATCGTGCCTTTGTTTTAAATGTGCGGTGGAGGCTCTGGTTATTCTGTCAGCTGTTTTATAAGTTTTAACGTTTGCCAGGAGGTTCTGAAGCCTGAAGGTGCGTTGCAGCTTCTGTGTGCCTTTTAGTAGAGTTCACTTCCACTGAAAGAAAAACATGGATGAATGAACGTGTTTTTATTTTGCAGCCCTTTGCGTTCTGAGTCTGCATATGTGAGCTCTAAGAGCTTGTGTGTGTTGCTGTAAATCTGGCTGCCAGCCCTTGGTAACATGTTGCCACTGCGGCGTGCTCTGGCACTCTCAGTACCACACCGCCCTCTTCATTTTTCAGCTTCCTATCATTGTGAGCTCTTACATTTTTAAGGGGTATGCTTTAATCCACAAACCGTGGATGTCTGTTGGAGCCAGATACCATCAGGAAATTACATCTCTTTCTTCCCTCTCCTTTCCTCTCTCTGTCCCTCTCACCCCCCCTCTCTGTGTCCCTTCTTTCCAAAAGCTGGCAGGAGGGAGATCAGTGTTTGATCCAACATCCTGATACACTCAGCGTTGCCAGACGCACTGCGCAGAGCTTACACATGTAATAAGGTGGGTCAATCCAATTCGCTGGCTCTGAGGAAAATCAGGTCAATTCACCTTTAAATCCGGGGTGTTTGTGTCTGATCTTGTTCAAAGTGTTCCTGCTAAAACTTGTTTCTTGCTTAGAAGAAGTCAGATCATGAGGTGATTATGACAGTGTGTGTGTGTGTGTGTGTGTGTCTACCTTTGCCACAGATGACACAGATTAATTAAGCATGCCCATTCTCAAACCACACCTACCAGTGTCACAGAGTTATTTTAACCATTTTAAAGTATTTTGTGCTCTGATTTCTTTTTAAAGCCACTGTTCATCTTTCAAGCTGGTTAACACAGAAAATATAGCACAGAGTATAAATACAGCACCCTCCCTGAGAATTAGATGAAAGTGTCGAGATGATCGCCGGATTTATTTTTAGTTTTGACAGGTTGTCTTGTCTTCACAGCCTCCTCATACTTGATTAATGTTTTTTTTTTTCATTGGCACACTGGCTCCATTTACAGCCTGTAAGGAGACTTTCACCTTCATGCAGTTTTGTTTAATCATTTCAGACCAAAGGTGGCTCTACATGTCAGGAGGCTTATTTGTCTGCTGGCTCTCATAGTGTTCACACTGCAATTAATAACTAGGGGAACAGCAGAGGGGACAAAACTACTGCTTAAATTCTTTTATATGTAATTATCCTTCACAAATCTGACGTTTTAAGTGCCTCTGAGGCCTTGTTTCAAATGCTGGTCGCTTCAAAGCTGGGTTATTTTCACCTGAGCCATAGCTTTCATGTTGAAGCTATTGTGTTAGGTCAGTATCATTTATGTCTCCATGGAGGTTTATCAAACACACCTCTGCATTTATTGCAGGTTGTAATTTGAGTGACTGGAACCACCAACAACAGGGTGAAAAGCAGCAACGCAAACAGAAGAGAGGGAGGATTTTTAGCTTCTGGTCGTGGAGTTTCTAAGTCTTTTTCATCATGACGTTTTATTTCAGTGAATATCTGCAGACAATCTGGTTTAAAAAAATGTGAGGGAGGAATGTTGACCTTAATAACACTTTGAATGCATTCTCCGTCAGGGTCACATGTGCGCACACGTTTCAGCAATGTGTGACTCTAACTGTAGACTCTGCGTCTCAGGTGGAGGGCAAAAGCTGCAAAATTAGCAGCAGAGGGGCGTTTCTGTGAAACTAATGCTGTCATCAGGAAGTGATGTGTGAGTGCTTGTCACAGGAAGTGTAAGCAACAACACATAGACTTCACGCTAATAGGAATGTGTGCATGTCTCAGCAATTCACAGTGCTGCACGAAAAGTGTTGAAATGTGGTAAATGTATGAAGTGGGAACTCTGCTTTTATTGTTTGAATATGATATTGACTTAAAAGATTACCGTTTTGTCTGTGATGCCACTAGTTTTTTAAACTAGCCCACCTTAAGTAAATGTTGACAAATAGATTATGAGTTGTGAGCTCCCATTGTGCGCCAAATATTTCTAATAATGAGACGTTTCTGATGAAATGGCTTTAGTAGAACAATTCTATGTTTGTTTCTAAAGATGTTTTTAGAAATCAGCTGCAGTATCTGCATTACCACAGTAAGTGTTGGAGAATCTGCTGCTTTTCCTCGTCTCACTTCATAGTAAACGGAACATCTTTGGGCTTTTGCTTTCTGGCTTTTTAGCTGATTCTGACAGGTTGTTGTTTTTTAACTGTTTTCTGATGTTTTGTAGACAGAGGAAATATTCTGCACATTAATCAATTAATAACATAACATCAGCTTGAATATGTGTCTCCTTGTTGTGATGGTTATCAACATTGTAAGCTGTAAGATTCATATTGAATATTAAGTTCAGTCATATAAGCGAGCTTTAAGCAGCATGCAGGGTTTTTTTTTTTTGTTTGTTGGTGATACACAGAGGCTATTCCTGTCCAAACATATGCATTCTCACTATATGTTTAAGTCACATGTTTCCGTTCAACTGTACAGTCTTGCCTACTGAAACTAATGACAGACACACATCCTGAGATAGGGTTTGAGAATGACACATCGGCTATGGGCTGGCAGTTCAGTGTGAAGCAGTTATAAAAAAGAAAAGAAGTCAGGGCAAGCCTCAAAACCACAGAGGAAGTTAGAAATGACTCAGCCAACCAGGTGACAAGACATCGTCAAAATTTAAACATGTGGACTATAATTAGAGAGCACGTGGAGAGGACATACCATAGCACAGTAGGAGGAAGACTGGACCACCTCTTTAAATGAGAACAATCAGAGCATCAAGGACTTTGTAACTCTTTGATCATTTACAGTAAACCTGTTCCCCACGGCCCAGTCATTTCCAGGAAGGAAGTGCTAATACCATGATATTACCTCCTCTTTCACAGTAAACTAAGAAACCCAGTGAGCAAAGGACCCAGTCCACCAGTCATCCTCCAGGATGGCGAGCCAGGACCGTGTCAATCCCTCACATGCCGCATTTGACCTCTTTGTCCAAGCCCAGAATTGTGAGGATGCGAAGCACCACTTTGCTGAGCTCTGTCGGGAACTGGACATCAATCCTAAGGATTTCAAGACCTTCTACGTCAAGTTAAAGGAAAGACTGAACTACTGGAAGGCCAAAACTTTGTGGACCAAGCTGGACAAAAGGGCATCTCACCCAGATTACCAGCAAGGAAAGGCCTGTTCCAAAAACAAGGTACCGGCAGCCAGTGATTCTCTACCTTTTTAATGTATTTTCAAAGGATTTGGCAGGTAGGTTTTGATTGATTTGAAATAAATCTTGTTTTTTTTTTTTAGACATATAGTGCATTAGGTTTGACAGATTGTCATCCCATCATCTAAATGCTGTTTCTGAGGGTTTTGTGAATTCTGGGGAAAACACTGAATACCTCTTGATTATTTGGAAAGATCCGATTTCAATATAATCAATATTGGCACAAATATCAGCCCACAACACTCCAGTCTGAAAACCTTTGTTGCGGTTTGAGGTCAAACAATAATTTGTTACCACACAACTGTAATTTTTTTTTTTGTTGCTGATCAGATTTAGACCTACCATACCATTGTTCATTTCCAGCATTTTTTAATTCATACCAGAGGGCCTGTGGAGGGTGTTACAGCATTTGTTTTATTGTCACACACAATATTTGGCCTTGAGGACATTTTTGAAACTTGAATCATCACATGGCTCCATTTTAACTTACACAGTATTCCCTACAGGAGGTTGTAAAAACATTTTCTTAGATAAGATTTTTTCATTCTGTAATTGGCATCATGCCATCTGTGCTGGGTGTGTTTACAATTTCCTCCTCTCTTTCAGTGTCTCGTATTGGGTGCTGGACCATGTGGGCTGAGGACAGCCATCGAACTGGCCCTGCTGGGGGCTCAGGTGGTGGTGTTGGAGAAGAGAGAGGCCTTTACCAGGAACAATGTTCTCCACCTGTGGCCCTTCACCATCTATGACCTCCGTGGGCTCGGAGCCAAGAAATTCTACGGCAAATTCTGCACTGGCTCTCTGGATCACATCAGTGAGTGACTAATGATGGTGCTTCCTGGACTGTCCTTTACTGCCCATCAGCTCTAATCAATTAGTCCATCATCATCTTATCTGTCTTATCAGAACATTTCTGCTTTTTCATTTTTTGCAGTTTTATTTTAATGTCAGCATGTAGGTGTCTGATGAGGTCGTGGAGTAGGGGTCAGATTTAGGCTCTTGAAGCCTAAATCTGATTTGTTTACAACACACTGTAATGTACTTATAAGCAGATATAAGAACATTTTAAGGTACATTATTATCTACAACTAAAAACCTCTCCACTCCTACGGTATTATTACCACTGTGTTTTTCCATAATTTCTTTCATTATGTGTTTATACACCTGCATCCGCCCCCTGGGGTGGGGGTGAAGAGTTGTTGACAAATCCATTACCACGACATTACATGCTAAACTGGCTGAAGTGAAGTGTTGTCACCTCAGTGGTAATTAGATTTCTCAGAAAAATAATCGACAGGTTAATCAGTAATGGAAATAATCTTCGGTTGCAGCCCTTTCTGTTTGCGTGTCTTACTGCACGTCTGGCGTCTTGGTCATCGCACACACATTTTCAATGAAATATACATGTGTGTTTTCAGGCATTCGCCAGCTGCAGTTGGTGTTATTGAAAGTGTCCCTCCTCCTCGGGGTAGAGGTGCACACTGGAGTGGAGTTCCAGGGATTGATTGAGCCCTCAGGAGAAAACGGTGCTTACTTTTTCCAACCTGCGATCACACTTCATATTCATGAAGCAGCAGTTTGTTAAGCAGTAAAGTAATTATGAAACGTAATTAGGTGCAGTGCACATAAAGGTCTGATGTGTTTCTGACAGGTTGGATGGCCAAGCTGCAGCCCGGGTCTCATCCTGCTGCAACCTTCCAGTTTGATGTCTTCATCTCCGCTGGAGGAGGCAGGTTTGTCCCTGATGGTGAGACAAACGCATGTGCTTCAATCACTTCTTTTCCCACTGTTGCAACTGGAGGCACCGTCAGCTATAGTTACACGTTTTGCAAGACCTGGATGTTACACACAGTCCCAAAACACAAACTTCCTCTGGCAGTTTTATTCAATAAGTGACCCTTCGTCAGCCCGGTTTCCCCTTTTTCTTCTTTCCAAAATTCTCAGGTTTTAAGCATAAGGAGCTGAGAGGCAAGCTGGCTATCGGCATTACAGCCAACTTCGTTAACAGAAACACGGCTGCTGAGGCCCAAGTAGCAGAGATCAGTGGCGTGGCGCGCATCTACAACCAGAAGTTCTTCCAAGAGCTGCTCACTGAGACAGGTAGGAATCCGTGTAACATCTGGATGGAAAAGGACAAGCTGATTAGCAGTGAAACAGCTGTTTCAGTTTACTGTTTAAAAATGAAGCAAGAAAAGAGGAACTTTTTTTTTAATACCACTACTTGCACAAACATGAATTATGAAGTGAAGTAACTGAACCATAACTTTTCTAGTTCAGGTGTTTTTTCATATAATATGAGTGCTTTTGTGTGCATTATATTTTCCTCCTTTTGGGCCTCGCTGATCACAGCCCTCAAGGCATGAAATGAGTGTTCACACTGTCAGGTTGGGTTCAGCATGAAGTGTGAAAAAAGCAGCATTGCTGTTAGTCTGTGTTCCTGTCCTCAGTTAATTTCCTGTGACGGCATAAACTGATGATCCACCCTTCCTCTCTGATTGACTCTGCACCTACTGCACTTTTGCTTTTAAAACACTTTACAGGAAGTATAAGTGGCCTTTGTAACCTTAATAACACCAATGTAAATGATATTTTCCTCCCGTTTAGGTCCCATCTACTACATCCCATCTTAGAACCAGTAAAACCAGTAGAAAAGTATAAGCCAACAAGCCAGTAATATAGGAAAACACTGAAATAAACAAATACAAAAAATGTGCTTTCCACATTCTCCCACTCTCCCATACTAGTCTCTCTCTCCTCTCTCTGTGTCTGAGTATGCCCACCATGCTCTCTCTCCATTTTTCATTCCAGGTATTGATTTGGAAAATATTGTCTACTACAAAGACGACACCCACTACTTTGTCATGACTGCCAAGAAGAAGAGCTTGCTGAAGAAGGGGGTCATTAGACAGGTGAGAACATCACATCCATCACTGAGGAAAAAGTGTGATTCTTATCGGCACCAGCTGCATCCCTGGCCAGTAAAGAAACAGAAACAAACTAGATGGATGAAACAGCCATGCAGATGCTCCAGTGTGAAGAGATAAACTGTCAATCATTTCCTCTTTCTCTGCAGCCTGGCCAATTAGCTAATGCGGTAAACCAAGTAAAAGACATGTCCCTCGGCATCAGAAAAGGTGCCATGACTCATCAGATAGCATGTCTCCCTATGTCTCTGCAGGACTACAGCGATGCAGAGGAGCTACTGGGCCCAGCAAATGTGGATCGTGAAGCTTTGTACCACTATGCCCACGATGCTGCCTACTTCTCCACAGGTGGAAAACTGCCTGAACTCCAGTTTGCTCTGAACCATACTGGCCAGCCAGACGTGGCCATGTTCGACTTCACCTGCATGCACCGTGCTGAGAACGCCTCTCTTGTCAGGGAGAGGAAGGGGAAGAAACTGTTAATGGCTCTTGTTGGTGATTGCCTGGTGGAGGTAGGGGGCAATGCTTTTCATCTAGTTTACGTTTTTAGGCACGCTAGCACTGTGGGTCCAGGTCTGGCATCGTTGGCACGTCCACCGCTTTGAAATGTCTGACTGAAATATCTGCAGATTGAAACATCAAGGAACTGCTGTTTCTTTTTCAGTCCTATAAGTTTTAATAAGTGACATGCAACTTAGCTTTGTAATAACTCACCATATGAAATGTGTGTTCTCCACTTATATTGTGCGATATAATGTAACACTGAGTTCTGATGCATGGTTCTCTGCAGCCTTTCTGGCCTCTGGGCACAGGCATAGCCCGTGGGTTTCTAGCTTCTTTTGACACAGCGTGGATGGTGAGGAGCTGGGGCACGGGGGTCCCACCTCTCAAAGTCCTGGCTGAGCGGTGAGCAAGTTTCATACAACTACTAAGCTATGCACAATACAGACAACTGAATCTTTTCACCATGAGAAATATAATGAGAATCGCACCAGGCTGAACGATGCAGCCGTTTCCTCCTTCTTCACCGTCTCTCTTCTCACCCTCTGCACTGATCGCTTGCTAACTGAAAAAAATGCTGCACTTTTTTTTTGAAAGTCTTACCCTCAGTTTCCTACACAGTAAAACCACAGGTTCTGCTTTTAATACAATATTTGTTTTTAGTTCAACTAAAATAAGGATTTAGAATCTTTTATGGATGGCCTTGAAACTACTAAAAGTATTAAAATATAGCACCAAAATGCATCAGTATTTCTATGGATTTCCTCCTTTCTGTTCGTCTGCTGTGAAGTCAAAAGTATAACCTGTTGAGTAATCTCAAAACTCACAAAGTTGCAGCATCACTCTCTTTCCTTAGCGTCAGTTTCCTTTTCAATATTTTTTTTATATCCCAATGCATCATTATGTTTAGGTGTGTTGAAGACATTCTGCTTTCATTTCTTCATAAATGTACAGCGAGAGTATCTACCAGCTCCTGTCCCAGACCACACCAGAAAACACCAGCAAAAACTATGCTGGTTACAGCATCGACCCCAAAACGCGGTACCAGAGAGTCAACCTGTCATCCATCCACGCCAGCCAGGTCTGGACTGTAATCCTTTATTTACCCAACAGAGATTTGAATCAGAGTCCTTTTAATCATCACAGAGGTTTTTCAGAGGTGCAGATAACCGGTCTAGAAGACACAGTCTCATAAAAGTAAAGGGGAAAAAAATGATTTACATGAAACTGTGTCCTTTAGTGGGAGATATTTGACGTATTTATTGGGCAACTGACAAACAAAATCCGGTTGTTTGATGAACTCTGAAGTCGTACAGGGTTCATTTTAATCGGTTTGGAATCTCAGAATATATTGACTAATCTACCTGTCACTTAATTTAGGTGCAGCACCTATATGATGTTGATAAATCCCACCCATCGAGCAAGAAACAGAAGGACAAGTGGTCTCACGTGCGTCAAGGTAGGCAGGCAGTCAGGCGTGTCCGGCGCTTATTCGGGTTATTCTTTCACTTGAGATTCTGCTGTGTTGAGTAAAGTGCAGAGCACTTTGCGGCTATGATAAAAAAAAAGAAATCATTCACAACATGTTCACATATCAGAGATGGACTTTTTTATGAACTGTCTGATAAAGTGTCTGTGTTTGTCCTCTCAGATTCAGTCAGTGGTTTTGAAGAGCTGTTGAAATGGTGCCAGAATCACACCGCGGGTTATGCCAACGTGAATGTAAAAGATTTTACCCAGTCCTGGAGGTCTGGGCTGGCCCTGTGCGCTCTGATCCACCACTTCAGGCCTCAGCTCATGTGAGTCGCTGCCTTGACTTTAGCTTTGGGTTTCATCACTAATGCGACAGGGTGCTGTGTAATTGTGTTATTTTGACCCAGTTCTTGGAAATAAATGTGCATCAATTACATTTTACTCATTTTACCTTGTAAAATCCACAGTTAACTAAACAGCAAACAAAAGCTAATGTAATGATCCTCTGTAACTAACACTGTGGAACAATTCCTGCTTTCTAATTCCTCTGCAGTGACATGCACTCCCTGGATGAGTCCAGTCCTGTTCATAACAACCAACTGGCCTTCAGCATCTTGGAGAAGGAGCTGGGCATCCCGCCGGTCATGTCTGTCAGTGATTTGGCCAACAGTGGTCAGATAGACAAGTTATCCTTGGTTCTCTATCTCACCCAGGTCCAAAAGGCTTTCACTGTGTCACCAAAAGGTGAGAAGATTGAAAAGCCCAAAAAACACTTTACAGAATACCACAGTGAGTGTTTTAATTAATTCTGTCATTTTAATGCTGTTTACATTCAGATATATTTCTGAAGATAGCTGTTAGCGACTGCAACATCAATCTTACATAACTCGGTTGCTTAGACACTGCACAGCATTAGCATCACCTTAAAAGGGTCAGGTGTCCTCCCACTGAAATGTGTTTGGTGTTGAGAAGTGATCAAATCAGAGCTGTCTCTTTAAGAGCCTGTTACCCAGAATTCATTGGGCTTAAGTGGCTAGCTCGGTGTTCAGAGTCAGCCTCTGCTGGTGGAGCTGCTCTCCTGCACTAAGCCAGCCCAGCAGCAGGCAGAGCAAACAGGCACGGTGTGGAGCTGGTTGATCAGGGTCTGATGGGACTAGCGCCTCTTGAAGAGGATCTGCTATTCCTGCACTGAAGGAGGATTTTCTCTCGGCTGTTCACAGCAGAGGTATTTTTACAGTCCTTGTAGCATGAGGAGTTTGTTCAGCCTAAATGTAAGCCCAGCGTTTGGAGGCACTGAATGAGCTGAAGTGGGTGTGATATACACTCACCGTGTCTGTGATGCTGCGCTGCTCTGCCTGGGTCCGCTGACTGATTTGCAGGCAGGGGGGAGCTGTCAGTCCCCGGTAACCTTATCTGAATGATGAAAGAGTGGGAGTGGTAGTCAGAGCAGGAGCTGAAGAGTTTTTTTGTGGATTGACAACTTGACAGCTGCTGTGACGCTACAGAAAATACAATGCAGAGGGATTATTTATATGTCTGACAGAGTATCCCACATAAAAGAATATACCTAGGAGACATAAAAAAGGTAGAATCAGAATATTTTAAGCTGCTGTGTGCAAAGCTGCAAGTAGGCCAACGATAACGTTCAGATGTCTTTAGGTTTTCTGTCAAGTGCTGTGTTAAGATAAACTGAAAATGGTGTGTGTGTAAGTCACATTTTTCTTTTTTCATTTTCTGCTGGCTACAGACCCTGAAGGCTTCCTGCCATCGTCCAAGCCTCTGACTTTCTCCCAGACACAGTCAGCGGTCTTTTTCCTGAACAAGCTGAAGCACAACTCTCTGCAAAGACGCAAGGTACGCCCCCTGTGACCAGAGTTCACTGTTTACACAGCACGGAGAAATGTTTGATAAAGATATTTTCAAACACTCGGCTGGAATTCACGTCTGGGCCTTCAGTCTGTGATCATGTGCTTTTGGTGACCACGTGTCTGTTTTGTCTTTTTTTCTCTCTCTTTTCGGGGCAAAATGTTTGATAGGTTTTTTTGAAAGTCATTAAAATGGCCTAATTGTGTTTGTTTGTGACTCCTCTCCACATTACCAAGACCATCAGGTAATATGATAGTTAATCGTTTTGATTTTCTCTGCAGGAACAGCTGGCAGCAGAGAAACGAGCAAGAGAAGGAGAGATAAGGATGGGAGATGAGGACAGTGTGAGTTGTGTTTAGCTGATCAAATTTAGCTTTGGAAGCTTTGTCTTCTAATTCTTCACGTATAATTCTCCCTTTTTCCCTTAGACGGTGGTTCCTCCTGTGTCCCCTGAGCTCAGCCCTGCACCTGATCCTGCTCCTGAGCCTGATCCTGAGCCTGAGAGTGAACCTGTTCCCGGTGTGCCGATGACAAACAGCGAGGAGTGTTACTTCTGTGGTCAAAGGGTCTACGCGGTGGAGCGCATCAGTGCTGAGGGCAAGTTCTTCCATCGGAGCTGCTTCACCTGCCACCAGTGCGGCATCACACTCAGACTGGGGGGATACACCTTTGACCAGACCACAGGTCAGAAAATAATAAGGAAACGGTCATATGTACTGAGAAACTGATGGGACACAAACACCCATTCAGTGTGTTGTTTTAAATGTGTGTGGGGTGTAACTTCCGTTATCCTCTTTTAGCAGCCTCGTGTTTGCGAATCTAGCAGTCCTCGATTGAAACACCTGATGTTGTATTGTTGAGTATGAGGCACTTGAATTTCTGGTTTCAACAGCTATCACACCTGTGGTATAATGTGTCCTCTCACAGCCGGGATAAGAGTTATTTGCTGCAATAAGTGAAGCACCACTTATTTATTCATTTGTCCGATTAATAATTTGTGCTGAGACCCTTTTTTAAAGGGCCCGGAAATGGTCTTGAGACTGACAGGGGATTAATCATTTAAGAAAACAGCAGCGTTTTCCTTCTTTAGCACATAAACATTCACTTGTCTTTGACTTTTCAACTCCTTTTATTGTTTTTGTCTGTGATGTCCCCCCTCAGGGAGATTTTACTGTGAGCTCCACTCTGAAGAGCTGGAGCTGGGAAACGGGGCTGAAACATCTTGTAAGGTGGGTCACTGAACAGAACAGATGCAAACCACTCTGTCGCTTGCTGCTCCAGACTCCAGACTCCATGTCGAGTCCTTGTGTTCATAACGCTCGTGTTACACAATCGTCTGTTGCATGATCCTTCTGGTGCCTGATCCGATGGCAGCAGCCTGCAGGGCTTACTCCATCACAGCCGTTATGCACCACTAATGATAATGTTTGTTTCAAAACATGTGGTCTGAGGTTGAGTTCATGTTAAACACTGGTTTCTTTTCCTTCTTTGCATTTTCAAATTTTTTTCTATGCTATTTCTCTTTGTAGGACATAGACATGGACACTCACAAAGGGACAAGTGAAGAGAACGGGGTTTCCAGTGACAATTATACGTCTCCATCGGACGAGGAGTTTGAGCACACTTTGGACTGTGGTCCCTCTTTACAAACAAGGTCACATAGCCCTGATGGACAGGACCAGCACATACTTGAATCCGAAGAAGAGCCGCAAGAACCACATACGTCAAAAACTCCCACAGATCCTCCGTCTAAAACCGAGGTGGCAGGTCCCACTGAGGAGTTAGATGAGCTTTCACCCACAATACCCTGCCCTGTCCCCAAGCCCCGCCTCTCCCGTCAGACCACACCAAGCCCTCAGCCCTCCCCTCCAATAGCAAAACCTCGTACAATCCACCTGTTAAACCCCTCAACTCCCGAGAATCAGTCGTCTCCCACCCCTGCAAAAGAAGTCTCTAAGGCAGCACCTGACTCCCGTCCTAAGCAGTCACTGCGGAAGCTTCAGCTGACCGACGAGGAGAAAAGCCAACTGGTGAATCTTCAAAGTTTCAGTGCTGACTCAGATTCTGAGACCCCTGGTGGATCCTCATCCTGCTCCTCTTCCTCAGCAACGGCAGGAGGCCCCAGCCCTCCCAAACCAGAGGGCCTGGATGGGCAAGAAGAGGAGGGCTACTGGAGTGGCAGCACCGCCAGTCATGTCAGGGAGAGGAGGAATCGTCGCTGCTTCAGGAGAAAAGAGATGCCAAGCGGGCAGACCAGAGTTCGGTCCAAGTTTTCCCCCTGGAATCTCTCCTCCCCGAGGATCAACAGAGACACCCGGCTCAGTGTCCTCATTAATCATCCAGGGACAGTGGGTAAGTCGAGGACTTGTCTCCTGATTTTGGATAAAGAGAAATAGTTGCAGGGAAAAGAGTTTTCTCTGATGTTTTGGAGTCAGTCTGGGTTCATTGTTTATTGTGACATTGCATTTCATCCTCAGAAACAACATTCAGACACGCTCACAGTGCCTCAGAGGAGGGCGCTGACGGAGATGATGACGACGACGATGACGACGACGAGATGTTTGAGCGAGATGATATCGACTTGTATGATGAGAAAGTAAGGAGAGGAACGAATCTGATGCTTTGTTTTTGCATGATGGCGAGCTGCTACGTTTTTACCTGCATCGCACTCCCAGTAACGACACGTTATTGATCTCTAGTTTCAGACAGTGCCATCAGACCCTGTCGAGGCTGAGAAGTTGGAGCTGATGAAGATGAGGACACTGGAGCGACGAGCTAAGATGAGTGAATTGCAGAGATTGCGCAAAGCACAGGTAAGTGTCTCTCTCACAGAATGACAACGTCCATGCCATGTTTAGTTGGTCAGTGAAGCAATAAATATGTCTATGAATAAGTCTGTTTTATTGCTCTTGAACTCATTGAGGTTAAATGTTGCAGTTTGAACTGTTTTCAGAATATTTGTTGTATTTTAAAGAGATGGGTCATGTGATTTCAGTCCTCTGTGATTTGGCGACACCTGTGGTTACCATGGTAACAACAGGTTTGGTATACTTCAGACCCCAGGACTCTGGGGGCAGCAAACACTGCTTGAGCAGTTGATTTGTCAGAAGTTTCATGCTGCTCATGGAAAGAGCACCTTTCCAGCACAGGTCACAGTAAAAGGAGCTGGTCACCTTGTTGAGGAGTTGGATGTGGGTCAGCCCACTATGACTGCTCCTTCTCATCCCATCATTCCCTGCAATATTTAAAACTGATCCGCTATCAATAAATACCCAAAACATTTTGTATTTGTAGACATGTTTTTGATGAACGAATACAGTGTGTGTGTTGCTGTGTTACGCTAAAAGCAGCTCCTGTACATACAGCTTTAATCCTGAAATGTCAGACTCTACATTAACATTTCACTTCACTAACATTTGATTGATGGTTTGCTTTCATAAAAATCGTATGGTTATTGACGGATTAGTAAACGTGTTAGACAGACTTCTAGTACCTTTCTAACTCTTGCTTGTTTTTGTGGGTTAAAGTCCATCCAGAGGAGACTGGAGGAAATTGAGGTGACCTTCAAGGAGCTGGAGGAGAAAGGTGTAGAGCTGGAGCAAACTCTTCGAGGAGAGGCTGGTAAGAACCAAATGTTTAACAGCAGAACCACGGGTTTCAAATTCCCCATATAATAAATAATACTTGTTTTATTTTTTTAAAGAGGTTTTTAATGATGCATACAATCAAAAGTAGTGTGTCCTGCTGCCAGAAGATCAGCAGAAATGAGGATCTCTCTCTGGTGGTGATAGAAAATCAAAACAAAAATGGACTGAAAGTCCAAATGAGATGTTGTTGTGGGTGAAATACTGTGGAAATACTGTACTAAAAATAGAAAGAACATGTACACAGAACAGCCACAACATGATATAAATACATAACTCATAAATATAATAATAAATATATATATAATACTGGGGTTGAATTTACAGGAATCCTTTAGAGATGCATGTCAGCCTAAAGGCTCACAGTTAGTTTCTCCAAACTCTCACACACACACACACACACACACATTTTACGCAGCACACATCTTGTTCCATAACTCTATATCCAGGATTTCCATACAAACCTCTCTTCCTCTTTTTTTTTTTTTTTTTTTTTTTTTTTTTTTTTTTTCCCCCAACAAAAAACACGATCCCAAAAAAACCCAACCTGTTTTTTTCCCCCCCAAAAAGGCGAAAAAAGATTTTTGTGGGGAAAAATTTTT
>JBBMJY010000012.1:22378204-22397412 GCA_037833715.1 Toxotes lorentzi
CACACACACGCACACACACACACACACACACACACACACACACACACACACACACACACACACACACACACACACCCCTACTCAGCATGAACCTGTATGTACTGCACAGTAGATTCTCTCACATCTACTGTATGTGGGGACTTGCTGCTTACAGACTGAAACCTGAAACTAAACTTTTGCAAAGCCAAAGATGATACAGCGTCGTTGTGGAGGGTCACCCACTGCAAGCAGTCTCTCAGCGATTAGGATAAAGAGTGAGAGTCAGGATTATAGGCCAGAGGATGAATGAATATCAGTTGCAATCCAGCCCCTAGAGGGAGACATAAACCTGGAAATCTGGGGCTTTGAGTTGGCGCATCCAACAACTCTCTGGCTAAGCCCTGACTGCTGGGATAGTGGACTCACAGTAACAGACCCCATATGAAAGAGGATCTTTAGTGTCTGCTGCACTATTGAACAACCACCACAATCATTACCCAGCCTTGGACTTGGCCTGGTTTGGTGTCAGAGACATGTGACTCGAGTGCGAAGCAGCATAAAATTACAGCAGTGCAGCCTTGGAGATAGATTTAGGCTGAAAACACAGGATAACCGAGGTTTTTGAAAATAGTTTGATGTTCATCTTGATTTTCCTTGTGTCATCATGAATAAGTACTATTGTACACAAAGATATAATATACAGTACATATCATAATTCTATGTTTGGTATTTGCATACTGAATAGAAATATGAGGGAGGTTAAAAAAAGACATAGTAAAAATATTAGAATTATTATGGTAAAACTGGGTTATTCCTTATATTTGTTTCTTATCCAGTTTTCAGTTTTGAATGTTAATGAATTTTGTAGCACTTCCTGCTGTTCACCATGCCTGATTTCACGTTGGATAGTTAATCTCAGGGGTCGATCATTCAGTCCTCTCGGATCCGAGTTAGAGTTTCCACTGATGGCCTTCAACAGTCGGCTGCTTTTTAAGTGCTGGTGTATCATATGAACGCAGTGGATTTGGGGTGAATGAAAAACAGACTAAACTGGACTGGTTCATCTGTTTATAAATGCCATCATTTATCATTAGCAGGTGTTCCTATTCATGTGCTGGCAGAACAGCCAAGATCAAGACAAAGACCAGTTTGTTGTTAGTGAAAAGGAGCCTTATATATTCATTGTTCTGTTGCCATTCTGTTGATACCTGGGGCAGCACTTCACAGTATATCAAATAAAGATCATGCACTTTGGTGTTTTAGTTTTTATGTTTCTGATAATACACTGAAGCCCTCAGAGGTATAACTCATTCATGCCGGGTTTTCCCAGGTGTTTTACATGTTCACTGAGTGGATGCGTTGCTATAACCTTGGCCGTGCTGTACAGACCGTTGTATAAAGGGTTTGACTCCCCCTGCTGTTCTTCTTCTAACATCTAGGGTGCACACTTGTCCCTTCAGATTAATTCAGTTTTATTTATCTAACCCCTTCCACAATCAAAATTGTCTCAAAGCGCTTTACAGAGACCCAGAGCAAGAAAAAACAGGAAGATTATATTGTTATATACTTATTGAATGAGATGATGGTATGTTTTGTCTGTAAAGTCTTAATCTGCATTAGAAAGTACATGTACCTCTAATCTGTACTTAACAAAACAAAAAAAGCTGAATGTGTGGGCATCATTAAAGCAGCAAAATAGAACAGTGGTAATTGTTTTAACCTCAGAAATAGACTTTATTTATTTATTTATAACACAAAAGCGTGTTTGTTGACTAACTGTAAATATTTATCTGACTTCATGATCTTACGGAGGAAGCCCATGTGGAGGGTGAGGACTATTTCTGGATGTTCTGAAATGAAGCGTAAAGGTGAATAGTTGCCCACACACTTAGAAATAATATTTATTATAAAAGATTTTTTAACACATTTTTCACAAAGAATTGAATAAAGCTGATCTTTTTGGAGCGGGCCAGTAATTAATTATTTTACATAACGTTTTTTGATTTATGCTTATTGTGTTCAGATATCACTCATGGGTCAGTAGTTTCATGCAAGCACTTACATTTAGTCTCAGCTGGTTATGTGAGCAATGAACAGTAAATGAACTTATGTAACACTTTATACACCAAAATAACTCGTTTTTGTGGCTTTAAATCCTGATCGACTTTGCTGAATCATTCATTTAAGGTCTGAAGATGTGATGAGAATAAAATGTCATCAGTGACTCAGTTGCCAACCAGGTTATATAAGGCATTGAACATTTACCCAATCTCTTTAGTGTAAACCCATCGACCATTAATTTAGTCGCATAGGATCTTAGCAGCCTGAGGCGGTGTTAATTGTTTTGCTCTGAGGATAATGGACAGCTTTGTTTTACATCACTTTCATGACATAACTGGAAGCTGAAGTCTTAGGATAATCCCACTGACAGTGAGTTAAAAAGTTCAAACTGATCCTGTTGTTCCCCGTGTGAGCTTATAGATGATGTAAGGTTCACACGGGTCAGGCCTGGTGTCAGCGTTTCATCAAGCTCTATAGACACAAAACTGTAGTATAAAGGCACAGTGATGGAAGAAGTACTCAGATGCTTTACTTCAGTAAATGTGTCAGTAATGTGTCAGTAACCTCGTAAAAATAAAAGCCTTCAAAGGCAAAATGTATTTAAGTAAAAGTACATAAGTATTATCAGCAGAATTTGATAATAAACAGTAACCTAAACAGTAAAACAAAATACTGTACTGGGAGTCAGCAGCCCTGTGTTAAAGGGAGGTCAAGGCTGTAGTTGCTGCCATAAGCACATCTATTAAAGACTGAGGGTGAAAAGGTCACTTTGTTGACATCCGTTTGTACTTTGACAGTTGATCAGAACCTATAAACCCTTCATAAACGGTCCTTATTAGAAAGTGCCCCCCTGTTGTCACAGCAGTTTTCACTGATGTTTCTCTGAGCGCCATAAATCTCCACTGACCATGCATTTCAAAATGGTAGTCCACCTCTATCAGTGCTGAGAAGCCTGCCCAAACTGGTGTGCGTGTGCGCATACGTGCGTACGTACGCGCACACGCACAGCAGCGGTTTGAATGAATCGTGCTTTTTGGGGTAAAGCTGCTCTTCTCTGCGCAAGACGCGCCGTTTTCTACACAAACCTGCAGCTGTGTGCAAGAATGAACGATGCTGCAGCCTGAACCGGAGCCTGTGCCTTAAGTCTCAATGAGCACCTGTGGGACCGTCAGCCCCTCCCCTCGGCTCTCCCCATGGACGTAATCTCCGACCTGACAACAGGTATTTGTGAGGTCCCAGACGAAGTAATCTGTCCAGACCTCGGCGAGCTTTTGGCAGGAGAGTCAGAGCAGAGCTCCTACAGCGCAGAGTCTCTAGGTAAGTCTCAGTCAGCGTGCTGATGAATGAACCTCCTCTTTATCAAGTCAGTGACTTGGATCAGGACTCAGACCTTTGTGTTTTAATTCGTAGAGCTGCGTTTTTCAGCCAGAGAATCGGCGCTGCCTAATTCGTATTCTGCGACTAAACCAGGTAGTTTTGAGTTAACGTTCAGCATCGTGAGTCATTTCATGATCCCTAACCGGTTTGTGTTTGAAAGCGTTGCTGCTCAGTTTCAGGGAGCTGCGTGGCTCAGGCTCGATCTGAATATGCGATGATTCGCCTTTTTGCCGCAGAGTGATCTTGCCGCGGATGCCGCAGCCAACTTGGTCCTGCTCGAGGCATGAGAGTAGAGATAAACGTTACTATCAAACCAGTCCGTGTCTTTTGATTATCCTCTCACTGACAGGTTGTTTTTATTCAGGTTAAAAAAAAAAACAACAAAAACGTGTGTCTCGAATGTAAACCTACGGGTGAGGGAACACTGGGGCGCATTTAACATGATACTGTTAGAACATCTGACCACTCACTACACTGACATTTTGATCGCTGCTGCAGGTTCTGACAGCGTAAACTACCTCTGTCCTCCAGCATTCAGTGCGCGTCCCTGCGTGAGGCTCAGATGCAGCTGATGGGCTGCTCCTGTGCACCAGTCGCATGTTCTGATCGTAACAGCAGCGCAGTGCCGCCGTGAAAGACAGAATTACAGCAAAGGGAAGGCAGAGGGAACAACAGGAAAATAAAATGTGTGGCAGACATCAGACCCTCAGAGCTCATCAGTGTGAGAATAGACATTATCTGAACCAGCGTGGTCACTGAAACACGTCAATACAATCGTATCCTGCTGTGATGTTCGAGTTAATGTGGATATGCATGGACTGGACATCATGAGAGGCTAAAAAACCCATTTGTTTTCCTTTTCTGTTATCAATAGATTTCTATTTTCTATTGCTGTGTGTTCAACAAGTACCTTTTTTGTGGTAGTTCAGACATTCGTTTTAAGTTAAAAGTGATTTGTTTGAGGTTCTTCTCCAGTATTTTACTCCTCTATAACAAGGTCAGGTCTCCAGATGAAGAGTCACTAATCCCTTATATAAGAGAAAAGAGGGCCGGAAAGCAAACTGGGTAACCTGCTCATTTAAAGTGTTCCTAATCCTTCTCAGTGCCTGAAGTTTTACTGGACAAGTCATTCTCTCATTATTTCTGCAGAAACCACTGTTTTGCTTAACATGAGAACTTGATATCGTGGTATGATCATCAGAGCTGTGCAAGAAATATTTCAGTAAATTCAGTTTTTTATCAACATTATCTGACAGCAACTCTGATGATTTGTTCATTTTCAAATACAGATAAGAGGAAACAGATTCCTCTTTCTTTTCTCCTTGTTCGACATCTCTGACCGATTATTTCTCAGCCTTGTTCTTACACAGTAGTATCAGTATCATCCAGTGTGATTTGGCCCAGGTGCGGTGTGGGCCTGGCCCCGCACTGCTCTATACCTTCCTGTGTGCTAGTTACAGCACGGATTAATGCGCTAACCTCTGCCAGATAAAGACTCAGGTCTGTGTCATCCTCCTGCAGACAGTCTGAGCAGCACAGCAGACAAACCAACCTTCATACCTGCTTTGTCATGACTCTTCAATAATCCCAGAGGACTTTCTGTTTATGATGATGAAGGAGTCTAGACATTAAGCGAGGATTATTGCTGCTGTAGCTTCAACTGCATGCAGAAGCTACACACCCTGAGGAAACAGGGCCATTGTGGAACATCAGTGTTTAGTGACGTCTTTTCTTGTGTCTTTTCTCTCTCCTTACTTCTGAAAGAAATCCCTGTTGAAGCGTCTGCAGACATGGGTCGTCAGGAGGCCGACTATGTGTGGAAGAAGAGCACTGAAAACATCCAGGAGGTTTTTGACTTCATGGAGGAGCTGGGATCGTAAGTACATTTAACTCGGTGTAAGACAGCAGCATTTACTTACATTAAAAGTACTGATTTATCCAATAAAGCTTAACATTTTTAGAGATGACTATCTTTAATTTCCTGTTGGGTTTTTGAATACGCTGTCAAACTGGATGTTTTGCTGCAGTAAAACCTTTATCTTGAAATACTACAGACATTTTCATGATTATAGACTCTCAGCATGCTGTTTGAGTCGGAGGACAGATTACTGGTTTGATTGGACTGACATGAGGAAACCTACTTTCCTTAAGCCTTAGACAACAAGACGCTCTGGCTGTTAGAGGGTTAGTGTGGCTTTTCTGCTGGTGCCTGGCAATGACGTCAGCTTAGCCGTTCATTCACAAAAATAGGAATATTTTAAATTATTTATTCTCTTTAAATTTTCTCTTTAAATTTCTACTTACAAAGAAAGAGAACAAAATGAGAAAATTACTCTATTGGTTTTGTTTTGTTTTGTTTTGTTTTGTTTTGTTTTGTTTTGTTTTGTTTTGTTTTGTTTTGTTTTGTTTTGCACTGTTTAAGTTCACCTGCAACTCCAACTATATCTAATGTTTTGCAGCTCATACATTGTGCTCATACTGCTGGCCTAATTCTCATAAGGTCAGCTTTAATAATCAACTGGTCTTCTAGCACTGTAGAGTATTACAAAGTGGCCCGAGAGCAACTGATCAGAGACCAGTGAGCGCTGCCAGAGTGACGTCAGCAACTTGTTGGAAAAAACAGAGCAGCTCCATGATGAGGTCAGAGGAGGCTGCTGACAGGTTTTAGCCGAACACAGGCGAGGCCGTCCTGAGTCTAATGTGACATACAGTCTAATGTGATCTGATATGTGGCCCAGTTAGTCGGCAGCAATTACATGATATTTCAATTAGAAAAACAAAACAGAGAGCTTAGTGGGAAAGTGGGTGAAGACATGCAGAACTACTTGTGATAAGTTAGCACTTTGCAGCAAAATTAAACACAAGGAACCAAAAGAGAGAGACGAAAGCCCTGACTGAATGCTCACTGTTACACAGCCTGAGCCACTGAACACAGAGCTCTATGTCCATTCTCAGATGAATAGTTTAGTGGGGTTTTTTTCTTCCTGTCTTCCACTACACTAAAGGGAAGAGAATCCAGAGGGAACAGGAGTTTGCGTGTACAGCCTTTCCCACCGGGGCGTCATCACACATAGCATAACAACATCTTGATAGTTTCCTAGCAATCAGGACGCAGTCTCTTCAGGGGGAAGATCCCCAATTTTTGTCAACATTGTTGAATTATAAGCTTCCAAATGCACACATTCAAGTTAGTGTGTCAGTGATTTCTGATTGCTGATTTTCTAAAATAATGCTGTGGACTTGATTGATTAGTTCCCTTGAGAATCACAATAAACTTCAAGGAGATCCTAGGAAGGAAATGAGCTGCGTTAACCAAGGACAAATCAGTTGAGCAATGGGATGTGGAGCACTGTTATGATGCTGTTGGGGCAGCTTGTTGTTGTGTTATGCATTGTGTATGAGAGTGTGTGACAGGCAGTTGCAACAGTGAATAGAATAGAATAGAATAGAACAGAATAAAGTTTTGCCATTTGCACAGATACATTGCAGTACGTGTACATTGGAACTCTTGTACACCCCCTGAGTCAGGCTTACTAAAAGTTCAAAGGATAAAATAAGAATAAAAAAATAGAAATAAAAAATAGAGTAACCAGACAAGAAAGAAAAGCAAGACAGTACACTTCAATACTGAGAAGTTTGTGCCTGCTAAATGTGACACAAAACAAATAAATCAGCAAATAAAACTGGAAAACTGAAAACAATTCCAGTTCACATTGTGCTTGTTAATAAATGAGATTAAAGGTGCTCTCATCCTCCTGCAGCCGTGTGTTGATCTTCATCAGTGTACATGCCCTCATCCCGCAGGGTCTGTGTCATCAGCTTACAGATAGAGGGCAGGGTTGTGGTATGTCCACAGCCCTTGACACCTGTTTGTGACCTGACCTGTACTGTATGTAAGAGCTTGTTGCCTAAGGCCCTCAGCTGGCCGCGGTTTCCATTGCGTCAGGGATAAAGGGCCTAATCCACCTGGTAGAACAACTATTCCCAGACAACGCTGAAGATAGCATGGACACAGAGCAGCACAGAGAATGGTTAAGCCACAGAGATCTTTAGTAGATCTTAATTGAACCCCCTGGTATTGTGTTTATTTTAGTGCTGATACCAAGAAAATTTCCAAGACGTTTCCATTTCCATGTGATGCAATTAGGCAAGGAAAAATAACATTATGAAACCCACAGTACGTACACTGCTCTGACAAAAGTATAGAATTAAGGTTTTGTAAATTATATAGCAGTTACATGCTTTGGCTAAACGGCCTTCAAACACGGAATCCTTTTTTCTTGCTGTCTGCCTTTGCAGGGCAGCATTACACCTTGGTCTGCACAAAATACAAGGTGTAAAACACTAATTTGTGGTTTTACAGGGCACTTAGGAATTGTCCTGTACTAGTCTTATTTTTGCACTTCTTATTTTTGTACAGATCCAGCATAGCTGTTTCCCCCATTCCCGGTATTTTAGCTAAGCTAACAATCTGCTGACTCATATTTTGCATTCAGACATGAGACTTTTATCACATCTCTCTGTAAGAAAAGGAAAAGTGAATTTCCCACAATGTCAAATGATTCCTGTAGCATTTCCCAATAAAGGAAAATGAATCTCAAATTATTATATTCTAATATAATGACTTTCATGCAGTAACAAACAATAAAAATTACATTACATGCAAAACTGAGAAATGGAACCAAGCAAAAGCTATCCCTGATTGGCTGAGACTAATGGAAAGAGGCTGACACTCTTTGTTGTTAAGGTCCCCATGGTTTAACAGTGTCCCTGTTTTAATAGTCTCATAAGCAAGGCTCATTTCCTCTTACCGTGTGAGGCTCGTTATTGCTTCCTGTGCTGTTCCAAAGCAATCAGTCACGGCATCATGAATAGCTCATTATCAATGTGTGTTTGTGTGTTAATTAAAAGGGGGGCGTTCTCAGAGGTTTACATGGTGAAGGAGAAGAAGACGGGAAAGATGTTTGCCATGAAGTGTGTGAAGAAGAAACAGAAGAGGGACCTCAATCTGGAGAACGAGATAGCTGTGTTGAGAAGGTGATTCAACGCTTTCATTTCATATTCCCTCAGTAGTGAGTGTGGGAAGTAATCGCCACTGACCTGCTTTTTCTTTTGGCTGTAGCTGAAAATGTGTGAATCCTGTGGTGGGATTGTGACAGTAACATCATAATGAAAGTCTCTTGTTATTTTCTCAATCAGAATCAAGCACGATAATGTTGTGGGGATGGAGGATTTCTATGAAAGTCGGACCCATTACTACCTTGTCATGCAGCTGTGAGTTCTCCAGTCTTTATCTTAGTAATTAAATTATCAAGTTGGAAAATTAAAACGACATTCAGGATTAAAAATTGTAACCGTGGTGACTTCTTCTTGCCAGAGTTTCAGGCGGTGAGCTCTTTGACCGTATACTGGACCGGGGGGTGTACTCAGAGAAGGACGCCAGCACGGTGATCCAGCAGGTGCTGCAGGCTGTCAGCTATCTGCACCAAAACGGCATAGTGCACCGTGATCTCAAGGTATGAACCCGACAACATCAAAGAAACACACATATTCACTTTTCGTCATTGGGGACATCAGTGTGTGAACAGCTCTCCCGTCTGTTTGTCCCTGTGCAGCCGGAGAACATCCTGTACTACAGCCAGGACGAAAACTCCAAGATCATGATCAGTGACTTTGGCCTCTCAAAGATGGTTGACAATGACATCATGTCCACAGCCTGTGGCACTCCGGGATATGTAGGTAAGGATGTCAGTCCAATGAATGATGTATGGTCTTTTACTGAGTGGGGGGTTTAAAATGGGTCAGAGAAATGTAAAACACACAGGGGTGTAACCGAGTAATACAGTACAGACCATATGTAATATTTATACCTGTGTTTCTCTGTGTACAGGTCTAATTAGAGCAGTCACTCGTGTAGCATTGACTTTTTTTTCACGTCCAGCTCCTGAAGTTTTGGCACAGAAGCCCTACAGCAAGGCAGTGGACTGCTGGTCTATTGGAGTTATCACCTACATCTTGTAAGTATAAACCATGGTGAATGAGTCTCTCTCTCACACACACACACACACACACACACACACACACACACACACACACACACTGGTAGAAAGAGATAGAAACTAGACTAAAAGAATTTTAAGTCAAATTTAGATACTACGATTGAAAATCTGCTCAGTGGTGTGTAATCAGGATTTTCAGATTACACACCACTGCTGGTCATGTTTGTGTTTAGCATGACACAGTTACCTACATACAGAATAATGATGCAGTGATTGAGCCATAGCACCACCTAGTGAGCATCTACTACACATACGAAATCCTGATACTGTTTGCCTGCACACATAATACATAGACATCCACCTTAATGTTGAATTATGGAATATTTCACCATGTTTTTCCAACATTGTTAAATCTTTATCTTGTCATTGCAGACTGTGTGGATACCCCCCTTTTTATGAAGAAAGTGAGACACTGCTCTTCTCCAAGATCATGAAGGCGCAGTATGAGTTTGACTCGCCCTTCTGGGATGACATATCTGAATCTGGTACAGACACCGAATATTAGCACAGACTTGTTTTGTAGCCTGCTGCAGCTGCTTTGTTCCTCCTCCCTAATTGTTTGTCTTCTTCCTATCTGCAGCTAAGGACTTCATCCGTAACATGATGCAGAAGAATCCCAACATGCGCTACAGCACTGACCAAGCACTCAGACATCCCTGGTGAGTGTCATTCTTCAGCCTTGTATCATGGTTGGATTGTGATACAAATATTGGTTTTAATGCAGTAAACTAATCTCAAAATGTCCAACTGTCTCATCTTTTTAGCTTTAAACTAGATTTATTATGTGAGTAAATGATTTCCTGCAGTGCAGTTGCGTTTCAGTTGCGTCAGGTTATTCTTTATGCATTTTCCCAGTAAAAATGTCCACATAGGCTACTGTACCATAGGTAAAATAGCAAATAACAATTCAAAAATTAGATTCTTTTCATTGATATAACACTTGAATAATTAGTGAGAGTTGCTTTTCACCATGTAGTTCATAATCCTTAGATTGGTGACATTCATGACAGATATCAGTGTGAAGTACAGGAGGTAGGAGTTTATCCACACAGCGTCAGCTCACACAGGTGGATACAGGATTAACTCTACCTTGAAATAAATTTAAGCGTTCTATTCTGTCATCTAATTTTCCAGGATTATCGGAAAGACAGCCCGGAGCCAGGACATCTACTATTCTGTCAGCGTTCAGATCCAAAAGAACTTTGCCAAGTCCAAGTGGAAGGTCAGTCCTCGTTGAGTTCTAGGCTTTGAAGTGGTAAACTCATTGAGGACCTGCAGTTTATGGTAGATTAATCAGGTGCCTGTCTAAATCCTTCCTGATTAGGGACAGTTTAATAAGATATTGCTCTGTAATCAAGGCCACTGAGCGTTGATGTAGAGTTTTTACTGTCAGGGCAACCAAGGTACACTTGAACATTCAGCAGTTAGAATGAGTCTGAAACATGAATCTCTTGTCTGCACAATCTGTTGTGTGTTCAGTCAATGTCAGATCTACTGTATGTCCCAAGCGTCCTCATGGATAAGCAGTTAAAATGAAACTATGTCTCTTTTCCAACCTCTTGTCTATATTCACTTTACAGCAAGCCTTCAACGCTGCTGTAGCCATCAACCACATGAAGAAGCTGCAGCTGGCCCACTCAGAGCTGGTCATGAGACAGGGCAGCATCCCAGACATCAAGGTCATGGACTTGTCCTCCCCACCAAAGAACAGCAGCCGTCTCGACCCCGACAAGCTTGACAAGGTGGTGGAGGTCAAAGGGAACGTAAACGGGACACATCACATGTCACTGCCCACGAGCCAAGTTGAGCTGAAGAGCCATTACCACCCATTGAGAGCAAGTCAGAGCCAGTGTGGCACACACCACGCACCCACTATAGCTGAGCAGGGCAAGCATGTCTACCACTCAGAGCCCGCCAACCTTAACGGGTTTGTATCAGCTTCACCTGATGTTCTGAATTCTGACTTTGTGACCACAGCAGGACTGCCCATGACCAAACCTTTCTGTTTTGCTTTCAGGTATGGTAAGAACCGCAGTGGCAAGACTGTGCAGACCGGAGTTTGTTCAGTCATGTGAAGGCTGCACGGAAAAAAGCATTTTACTTGGTAGGTTCAAGTAAAGCATGTGCAGACGTATTATAAGCAAATACAGTAATAACTGTGTTTGAATTACACCATTATCAAACACGTGCACAAGTGCTTTCAGTTTCCACAGGGTAACACTTCACTGTACATCTCCCTATTTTGTATTTATAATTAGTATATGAATTCATTCATTATATCTTTTTTTAAATTTTGACCTGTGCTTTTCCTACTGTGACTTGTCCAAATGTCTTCCATGAAGAAAGACTTTTTTTGTTTTAGTTCACAGAGTTTTGTTGACCAAATATAATTCCCAGCTTCTACCTGTTTCTTCCCTCTGCAGGTCAGTGTTGCTGTGCTGACTCAGCATGCAGCTGTTTTGTGTCAGCAGCTCCCCCTGGTACTGAGAGTTGAGAATGAGAAGTGGTTGATCCTCTGACAGACCCGAAGAGGTCTGTGGGACAATTTTATTTTGGAAAGAGTGCCTATGAAGCTTCCCGACAACCACATAGAAGCACACAACCACACACATACACACACATAGTCACACATTCAAATACACAGGGTACACTGCAGTTAAACAGGACATTTCAGACAGTATTCAGAGGATTGTCTCTCAGGGGAGGGGATGTGATGGCTTCACTTCCTGCTGGGCTCCACTTGAACGTTCGTCCCTGACCCCTGATGTCATGAAGACTCATTTCACACTTCCTGACTCTTGATCAGGTTGAGTTTGATTCATCAGGTTTATAGAACTGTGGTGACATGTCATTAAATGAAATTTTCACAATGCAATAAGACAAACTATTCTTGTTAATCATGTGCAAAGCATTATCCTATAGCCAACCTGCATTTGTAAGCACTTTAGGACATATAGAAAAACTGCATGCTCACTCCTTCAGATAAGCCATACTGGTCAAATTTATTCTTGTAAAGTTGTGTTTTGTTTTGTTTTGTTTTTTCAAAATTATTTGCTTCCTTTTTTAAAAAAAAATAAGCATTAAAAAAAAAGCTACACAGAAACGAGTCAATGAAAAAATATATGTTCAAACTGACAAATGATCAACAGTGTAAATGCCACAAGTATATCCTTAACTTGCCAACTCATAGCTCTCATTTGCCATCAATGTGCTAGAATGAAAAATGTAATTTACATGCGCTGTAATAGATGTTTCTTCACTCACTGTAAGTGCTCCATACTTGACAGTCTGCTTTTTGTGTTTATAGTTGTATGTGGCGTTGTACTGATGCATTCAACAGATATTAATTCCCGTATGCTCATAAATAAAGTCTGTGCAGAATTTGCATTTTTTTGATGCCATTTTATTTGTCTTGACTCTCTTGTACTTTGCTGAAAAAATAGCACCATGTCACCCATGAAAAATGTATAATTGATACGCAGAATGATCCTAGTTAACAGTAATTTCATTTTAACAATCTACTAAGATTGTAGACGTTCACATTTGTTGAGTGGACAAATTAAATAAGTGTGTAAAATGGATAAAAAGAACCTGCAGACTGAATGGAAAAATGAATGTTTTATATTAAGTCAAATGAAAGAACATATCTAAGCAATTAAGAATCTGTCCACTTGTTATCATTTACTCACCTTTTATTTGTCTGTCTGGTTTCATTCTTGCTTTTCTGTTTTCTCTCACAACCACAATTTAAAAGTATTTCTTGTACCTGACTCTGTGACCTGACCAGGTATCCCTAATCAAACTAACCTCTAAACCAATTACCAGGCAGTACTTCTTCAGCAGATCAGATGACACATCAGCTCTTCACGCACAGCCAGGATTACAGAGAGCAGGGTATTTGGAGCTGCAGGATTCAGCCTGAGTAAACTGGAATGAGCCAGCAGATACAAATCATGCAAGCTGCAACCAAGTTCAAACTGAAAGTTTCAGCTTTTATCTAAACATATGAATCAAAATCAGAAGCTGGAAATGTATGTTGCCATTATGGCCACATATTAAATTTTTTGTCCCGTATTTTACAATAAGCCCTGGATCACCAGCCTTTGCTGAGCTGGAAACAACAGGAAAAGATAATATATTAGAAAAGTAACAGATTCTGCTCTGAGTGGTTCAGCTTTTGCCAGAAATCACAGAAAATTACAGCGTGTGTCCATGATCTCTTGCTGAAAGAGTTTTCAGATCCAGACCCTCCTCAAACCCCCTAAAACACAACATGGTTTACTAGGTGAAGTCCAGTATAGAGACAGACGGCCCATTCAAGCACAAGAACTCAGAAATCTGGGGCAAAGGTCCCCAAACAGCCTCAACCTTTTCCCAGCAGTGGCAAACACAGATGCCCACAATCCAGACTCAGTTGCTCAAAGAGGAACATTATTGACAGTGTGAATTAGCAGCAACATTTGAAGAAAGTCTGTTCTCCAAAACTAACGGGGGAAAAGGTTGTTCTTGAATTTCTGCCCATTTCATCACTGCAGAGCAAAAGTTCAAGTGTTGATCAATAACCACCCAAAAGAGTCACTGTACCACAAGCGATGTGGGGAGTATTTTCTTTTTTTCAGTTTTTAGTTTTTATCCTGTGTTTTGACCACGTGTAGGCCTACTTGCCGCAACCTTTGTGTGTGTGTGTGTGTGTGTGTGTGTGTGTATGTGTGTGTGTGTGTGCGTGTGTGTGTGTGTGTGTGTGTGTGTGTGTGTGTGTGTGTGTGTGTGTGTGTGTATTTTGTAATTATGGATGTTTTGTAATAGAATATGTAAAAGGGTGTGTATGATTTTTATGCTCATAATTGTTTCTTTTATTGTTGCTTGTATTTTTTAACCTTCTTAGTCTGACACTCACTTCAAGACATTCTTGGCTGTCTATAGGAAAAACAAACACTGGTCACAGTCTATAGTCGTGTTTGGCAGGTCTGTGAGTCTGACCTAAATTCGAACAACTGTCATGCTGGCAATGATAATCCTAGAAAGCTGATGTTTAGCAGGTATAATGTTTACCATGTTCACCTTGTTATTGTAGCACGTTAGCATGCTAACATTCGCTAACTCTTACCAAACATAAAGCACAGCTGCAGCTAATGGGAATTTTATGAGTTTTGATGAGATTTGGTCAGAAATCAAAGCACTCTTTAAATGAAATTTTTATCCAGATGATGGCACTGGACAAAAAGTCAGGAGATCGTCCAAGTTGTTATAATTCATCCTGCGGGGACCATGAAGGGATCCCCTCAGGATGAGGCTGGATGTTGAGGGGACCATGAATTTCTCAGCAATCCATAGTTGTTGAGATATTTCAACAAAAAGCAAAAACTGTCAACGTCAGATGTGTTGGTGGCCCGAGAGGAAGATTTAGAGAATCACCAAAGTCAGAAGGAGTCATCATCTGGAAACCAGGAATATCTGTGCAAAATTTGTACCATATCCATCCAGTGGCTGTTGAGATAATTCAATAATACGTACTGGCACTGGTGAAAAAGTCAGGGATTTTATCCTCTGGTGACCACAAATATCTGTAAATATGGCAGTCTATTTAGTAGTTTGTCAGAAGTGGTGACCCAACTGACAGACCAACAGACCCAGCCATCCCTATAGCCACTATTATGACTACAAGTCGATCTGAAGTATATGTCATAGTGCAAAGCATCTATCATTCAGTATGCACATGTTGAATCAACACGCAGAAGTCTTGTGACGTTGTCCCGTTGTCATTTTCACTGAGCGCTCGTGACACATGTCTCTCTGGGACAAAGATCAGACACATTTCACAACTCACTTGCCTGACTTCACTCTCCCCTCTCCTGCAGTGAGGGAACAAGGTCAAAGGGCAGAAAATTTCAGACGAAGAAACACATACACGTTAACCCCTGCAATCTCTCACTGCTTCATTGTCAGCTAGTCAGACAGTGTACATGAGCCAGAGCAGCTCAGGGCAGCATGTTTCGGGGGATTCTATCAAACCTTATCCTCTAATGAACCTTATCTCTCAGTGTTCAATAAGGGGAATACCCTGTGTAATCATACAGCTGCCAGACAATGTCTGTCAACCAATAAATGGGACTGGTTTTCCAGAGTTTCACAAAATGTGATTGGACACTATTCAAGCTCTCCTGACGAGGATCAATGTGTATGGTAATGAGCCACGCAACACAAACCATCCACTCATGGTGTTCAATGTTCAGCAGCATCCACTACTTGAATGTTTGGTTAATTTATCATCATTCTGAGCTCAGAATCACTGTGTTGTTGATAAATCTAACACAAACAGACCTCACGTGAATGCACATGCACAGTTTCACCTACAGGGAATAATTGCTTCACCTCTTGTCCTGGAAACCCATGCTCTTTTACCCAAACAAACCCTAATCTCCAAAAAGCAATTGCAGTTCAAGTGCCCTCATGAATATGCATCTCGTCGCCACTGTGGGAGTTGACCTAACTCCACTTGTTTAAATTGCAGGATTTGCCCCTTGTTTCTCTGCCTGCGAACGCCTGACCGGGCCTAACACTGAGAAGAACAAGAATCAGAATTTGGATTGTGCGACAAAGTGAGTATATGCACATCACTGTTAGTATTTTATGTGCATTTTATGTCTTAGAAAGATTGATTTCAGTTTATCCAAACCACTTTGTTTTAAAGTAAATCAACAGTTCTTTGACAGTTCTGTCTGTACAAATTGTTTCTTTTTCAACAGACTAACCAAGTAAGACAAATATGGAAACCATTGGCGAGATCATCCCATTTGCTAAGGAGATGCTGAACCAGAGGCCAAACCGGGGCATGGTGAAGATCTACATGCTCGGCTCCACTCTGGCGATGCTCGGACTGGTTGGTGGACTGGTGGAAACGGTTCTCCTGCCATTTGTGGAGCAGGAGAGTGTTGAGGACACACCGGTAGAGCTTATCATGGGGAAGAGGAAGGAGAAGAAGAGGGTGTTGAAGTCACACACTACCTTGGTTTGCCCTGAAGTCGTGGATGTGCCGGAGATGGTAGTGATTGAGGCCAAGGCCAAACATCTGGTGACTGCTGGGCAGAGAAGCTCAGCCAACCGCTTACATGCTTCTTAAAGAAACTCTCCTCTCATGATGAAAATGGACACCGCAATTACAATGTTGATGGCGATGGTGGTAAATTAAATCACCATGTTGAACTGGTCCCTTTTGTGCTAATTTTATTTCGGATTTGGTTAAACATGCAAATAATTCCCCTGTTGACTGGCAAAAAAAAAATGAGATGTGTGGATACACTGAAAACTGCAGGGTACAGTAAAGTCTGGCTGCTGGGCAGCAGATACTTGATGTGATGCAATGAATGTGTTGGGAAAAAAAATGGAATGTTTGTGATTTCGTTCATTTTGCACTCTAATAAACCTATTTTTCAGCGAGCAACTGATTCAGGTCATGATTTTACTATGGTTATAAACTGTCCATACTAGAAAGTCCCTTAAATGGATGTTTTTAAGGGAAATGTATTGATTAAATTGAATTAGGGCTCAAGCGAACTTAAACAGTTTTCTGGACGTAGGTTTCAGAGAAGACTTTATTTGGTGAGAAAACCAGATGAATACTTTGAAAATTCAGCAACTGTAACTTTACACTTTACACCACTAGAGGGCGGAAGTAAATACAGTGCTGTAATTTCAACATCCGGCCGTGTGACGGAAGCGACGTCATATAGTCGCACCGTGTTTACTAACGGCGGCTAAACGGTGGTCGGAGAAATTAACTTGTTGTGACAATAATTGCGTTTCATCCACCGAGCGGAGTCCAGATAATTAGGGATGGCGGATCCTGCGGTGACATCGGGAGGTTCACTGAACGCAGGAGGGGTAAGAGAGGGGTTTTATTCTCACCGTCGTGGGCAGGTTGTATCGGGTTTTACCGTGACAAGCTAGCCTTCAGACTCACCTGTGCTGAAATGTTTCAGCGAGGATCAATAAGCCAAAATAACAATAGTCGAGTCCAGTATGAACCCGCTGTACTTCGTTACAGACTGTAAGGTCTACGCCACCGTTTATATGGCTAATATGTCTGTAAATGCTAATGAATTTACATTTACATGTGTGGCTTGGTGTTAAGTGTGTGTACTGTAAATTTGCAAACGTGGGCTCATTCCTCTGCATGTGTTATTCTTAAAATCCCTCCTGCTTGTGTGCACATGTGCTGTACAAGTCAGTCCTGTCAAACAAAGTTGTTTGCAGAAGTTTGGGCAAATCACATATTCTGTTTTGAAAAGAAGTGAATACAGTCCCCGCGGCAAACAGACAATTAAAGTGAGTTTGAAAACAGTCTCATGATAATGTTTGTTTGCCTGTTTTCACTTTTAATTGACCCACATTTTTACATACACCTGTAATAAAACACTGACACTGTTGATGTTTCTACATTCTCAGTTTATTTGGTTGTTCTCAGAGCTTAGTACATTCTGTACTCAAGTCAAGTTTGTTTTATTTATGGAGCCCAACATCTCAAACCACGAATTTGCCCCACAGTCTGTCCTTAGACCTTCGATTCTGATAAAGTAAAAATTCCCACATTTAGCAGAGAAAAAAATGGAAGTAACAGAGGAAGGATCCTTCTTCCAGGACAGACAGACATGCAATAGATGTGAGTACAGAGTAGACCAACATAGTAATATAATAGTATGGACAGTCAGGATGACCACATTATAGATAGAGTGTACTCAGTGTTTTGTTTGTTCGTTTGTGTGTTTGTTCAGCGTGGGGGTGGTGGTAAAGCAGCTTCCAGCCCTGCAGAGAACTACCACCTGGCCAGACGTCGCACCCTGCAGGTTGTTGTCAGTGCCCTGCTGACCGAGTGTGGCTTCGAGAGTGCAGAGAAGGCAGCAGTGGAGACACTCACTGAGATGATGCAGAGCTGTATGTATGAATCCTGAAGTGGAGACCTTACACACTGAGGATGTGTTGTGTTCATTTTCCATTTGAATATTTTTGTGTATCACAATTGAAACATGTTGCACAGATTTTCTTCAGTACAGCAACAGATATTTTAGAAAGATGATGCTTTTATGTGCATATAGTAGGGGTGGTGAAAAAATATTTTATTGATTAATCGCGATTATATTATGAACGATTATGACGGTTCTTATGGCTCGGCTCACTAAAAAGAGCCGGTTCTTTCGGCTCCCAAGTGGCTCGAAATGCATCCAAATTTTACTGCGTTTCCTGCGATCACTCATTTTCTGTTGTCTCTGTGAGGGCTGCTGCCTCTCTCTCTCGCCCTCTGTCTCCCCCTCTCTCCCTCTCCCCTCCCCGCTCCTCCCTCTCCTGCTCAGTGCGGACACACCTCACATCAGGTAGCGGCTCCGGCTCCCAGAGAGGAGTCGGCTCCCATCGTTCACTTCTAAGAGCCGTTTCGTTCGCGACCGACTAGCGTGAAGTGGACGAAGAAAAACCATTAACCGACAATCAACCAATCCATCCAGCTCCATCTGGGCTAAAAGGCGTGTGGATGCATTTAGGTTTTCATGGCCGGAGTTCTAAACACGTCGACAGGACGGACGTTGTGTGCTAACTTTGCCGCACTAAGCTAAAGCCCTGTGGTAATACTAGCAACATGAGGGCTCCGGGTTCGAACCCCGGCCTGAGCTCTTCTGTGTGGAGTTCACATGTTCTCCCTGAGCCTGTGTGGGTTTTCTCCGGGTACTCCGGCTTCCTCCC
>JBBMJY010000012.1:22397512-22442635 GCA_037833715.1 Toxotes lorentzi
TTACTGTTGTCAGGTGGAAACTCAATAATCGATTGGTAATCGAATCGAGACCTCAATAATCCGAACTGAATCGAATCGGTGTTTAAGTGACGTGATTGATTATTGAGTAATGGACTGTGTGTAAGAAAACAGGAAATGACTTGAGACATCACCTTGATGAGGACAAGACGACAATATAAACAAATGTATAAACGAAGCACCAGGGAAGAGTTTGACATGTTTTAATTTTGATCGACTCGAAGATCACACTGGCCTTCACTTTATTCAGTGCGAGTTAGGAAATGTAAAGTTGTACAACACTGGTTCTGACTTTTTCTGTAGACATGCCTCAGTCCTTGTGGAGGTCATTCATCATTAGTGTTGTTGCTTTTGAGTAGAAGGGATGCCCTGATCCCATCTGTTGGATTTAGGCTTTTCTGAAACACCCTGTTTTGTCCCGTTTTTCAGATATAAGTGAGATAGGTCGCTGTGCCAAAGCTTATTGTGAACACACAGCCAGAAGCATTCCAACCCTGCCGGATGCAGTGGTGACGCTCATTGAAATGGGTAGGTCCAGGACGACACAGACGAATCATACATTGCTAACGCGACATAATACCCACAGCATCATTAAATCTGTTTGTGTCACTGCAGGTTTCAATGTCGACACGCTGCCTGTGTATGCGAAAAGATCACAGAGGATGGTTATAACTGCCCGTAAGTAGGCACTCTGGTTACAGAAGCAATGAATTTTTAAACTGACTTGAATTAATAAATGAGAAATTAACTTACAAACATAGTGAAAAACTGCTGTTTTCTTTATTGATTTCAAATGTGACAGATGTTTGGATTTTGTGAATTTCAGCTCCAGTGACGAACCCACCTGTGACTCCCAAAGCACTGTCAGCCGGACAGAAGCGCACACACCCGTCTCACATCCCGAGCCACTTCCCAGAGTTCCCTGACCCTCACACCTACATCAGAACACCAGTGAGTCACAACTTTTCTCAGTACTTCTTATTGAGATCGTCATACACAGCCTTTCTATGAGGATTAAATTGAATCCACTACATAGATTGTTGATTCTCCATGAGCAACATGGACACACATGAGGTTCAGCACACTTCATTATGTGTGACAGATAAAATTCAGAAAGTGTCCCACTGAAGTGTGTTTTTCCTTCTGCAGACGTTCAGAGAGCCTGTGTCAGACTACCAAGTGGTGAGAGAAAAGGCAGCAACTCAGAGGAGAGACGTGGAGCGAGCGCTCACACGCTTCATGGCTAAGACCGGAGAAACTCAGAGCCTCTTCAAAGACGACATCACTGCCTTCCCATGTGAGTGATTTTTACCAAGCTTACCTGTATTTCACAGACTGGTTTATATCTTCATTGTGTGTGTTTCTGTTCTGTTATGATACTTAAAACATGTTGTTTTCAGTGATTGCAGCACGGCCGAGCACCATCCCATATCTCAGCGCCCTCCTGCCGTCTGAGCTGGAACTGCAGGCTCTGGAGGAGACGGATTCCTCTGAGCAGGACGACCAGACGGACAGCGAGAACACAACAGGAAATAACATCGCTGTAAGTTTTCATGGCTGCAGCTTGCCCAGTGTCTGATGTAGTCAGTGTTTACCCACCATCACAGTCTCTCGCTCTTGTTTTTGATTTCAGTGTGTCTGAGAGTTTATAAGGAACTGTGTGACATTTTAGTGCTGACCCATCACAGTCATCACTGTGTGTGGAGCAGGGGAGAGCGGATTAGCAGAAATTGCTAAAAGGTTCATCCAGCAAAGAAATGTTATCATTTCAAGATTAGACAGTATTTAGCTACAACAGTTGAATGGTAGTGTCTGTGAGGTTTGGAGAAGGCGTCTTTGTTTCTGTACATGTGCGAAGAATCCTTGGTTTCCGGGGGTAGCTTTCACAGGAATCAGCAGCCGTCTTTGGTGAGAAGTCTTGGGAAATTCTGGGATCCCAGTTCCTGGGACTCAGCCCTGCTGTAAAAGTTCATAAAAAGGCTTTTGTGTATTTTGCATGGGATTTTCCTCTCAAATCCTAACTAAGCAGTGCTTTTGTAGGTCTGCATGACATTGAAGGGGTGGGTTTGATCCTCTGTGAGTAAATCTAGGTTCAAAGAAAAAGATTTGCTTTTTCGTGCAAATGCACTTACACTGTCCAAAAGTTTACAAGCACAATGTTAATTACTGAAATGTTCCGAGGGACTTTTTTTGTTGTCACTGAGTCGAATTTGAATAATTCAAAATTTTGGTCAACAGCGTTGATTCACTTTTGTAGTCAAGAGTTCGCACAAAAACTGGAAACAGGGAAACAGCTAGTCTTTATCCAAAGTGGGGGGAAAAAAACATGGGGCTAGCTAATTATTAGACAAATGAGACATAATGTTATGTCTCATTCACATAAATATCTAACTTTTTTCCATGGAGTTACTTTTCTGTTTGTAATTTGTGAGCTTTAGATGTCCTGGTATGCAGACATTTTAACTTTGGACAGTCAGGCTAGCTGTCCACATGCTTCCAGTCTTTATGCTAAGCTAATCGTCTGCAGGCTCTAGCTCCATATTTAATGCACAAACATGAGAGTGGGATCAATTTTCTCATCTAACCCTTGGCAGGGAAGCAGAGAAGCACATCCCAAAATGTTGCACTATGCCTTTAAATGTGATTTGTGACCATGGTGGAGTGCATCATAATTATCCACTTCCATCTTTTTTTCTCGTTCAGGACGACCCTGGAGCCGATAAAGAGAACTCCATGCTTCCTCCCAGTGGCGTTGTTCCCTCCACAAAGGCCAGCGAGGAAAACGTGATCGACAACCCGTACCTCCGGCCGGTCAAGAAACCCAAAGTGAGGAGGAAGAAATGAGTCGGGACCCACCTGAACCAACAGACTCACATTTGCCACAGTGGTTGGTGCTTTCAGCAGTCCGGTCAGCGATTCCCTCCAGTGAGCGGAGCGGCCCGGTGTTGAAGCCTGCTGTGTTAGCCGGGACCAGCGGCTAACACTTCGTCAATGCTGGGACCAGTACTGCTGTTCACTTTGGCATACTGACTGACTTCTATTGACGTTTTTTTGTGTTAACAGTAATTTTTTTCAGGAGGCACTCACTTTGTTTAAAATATGTGACGTCGTTTTGTACGCAACATCATGGTGTAATATACAAACACACGAATCCAGACATTTTGAGAATAAAGAAAAATATGTTTCTTTTTTTATTAACTCTGAGATATACAACTTTTCTTGGTGTCTGTTTTAGTTTGGAATATAAAACTGTATTGTGTGTGTTTGTGTCATCCATCAGCTTTAGAGTTAATAGTACAAACTCAGGTAGGCCACTCTGCTCCTCTCCTTCAGGAACGTCTTTTCACTGTTTAGCTGAAGGGGAAAAAAAACAACAGCATTAGATAGGCTGCAGTTTGTGGCACTGTTAAACTGTACTGCATTATACACACAGGTGTTTCTGTGTTTTAGCCTCATTCATGTAGACGGGGGCGGACAAAATAATAGAAACACCTTTCAGCATACAGCAATACAATTCAACAGCACCCACGAACTGAAGTCTCCAAAACGATACATACAGTTGAATCAAGACCTCTAAAGCAGTTTCAACAAAAACCGACAATAATCTTCTCTATTATTATGACAATCATTTTACCTTTCACTGAAATGATTGTGAGGGAAGCAGGAGGAAAATGGTTTTACTGTTTCAAAGTAATCTGTGCTTGCTTGTGTTGGATTGGCCACCACAGTTCTCCCTGCCTGTTTTCACTCTGGTCTAATAAAGCTTGAAGCTCAACGTTTTCTAATTAAAACATTATATCTTGCTTGTTTAATCTGTACAACAACTATGTGGGAGGTTATGTATGTGGATGGTTTCTTGGCCGGGCACAGTGACTTGTCTGGTAACCTCACACTGAAAACAAGACTCCAGGAAGTCACTGCTCCCAGCCAAGAAATAATCAATCAATACATAACCCCACCACCCACTTTAAACCACAGCTCTATCATTATCACACTTTGGTTTTTGTATGGATTAAACGAAGACGTAAAGTTTTAATTTGTTCGTTTTAGAAGTGCTCTTAGGTGAATTCTTTTACCTTTGAAATGACGAGTTAGCTCATTTCCCCTGCTTCCAGTGTTGACCCTAAACTGCAGCTTCATATTTAATAGACAGATATGACAGTGGTGTCTGTCTTCTTATCTAGTAAACTAGTTGAAATGTTCCTTTCAGGGAGCCAGGTTAAATCAGCTCCTGTCTCTATGAAAATCAGAAAAACATTTTTAATACCAGCATTAATCTAACTTTTGACCAGGTCACGGAACAAGCCTGTACTTTTATCTGCTTTTTTTTTTTTTTTTTGGAAAATGGCTTCTTTTTTTTAGTTTTCTATCTTGTAATGGATATGGTTTCCAGCTGCCACTTTCTGTTTGTTTTATATTTGGGAGCCAAGACATTAAGGGCTAAGTTCACAGAACTGGGCTTGCTTCACTCACCTTCACCCTGAGTGACTTCTTCTCTGGCTGAGGCAGTCTGGACCAGTCTGGGCTCCCAAAGCACATCGGCCATCTCACTTTCCTGTTTGTCACTGTATCATGAGCGTAGGTCCCAGGGCTGCATGACAGAATAACATCTGTCAGCTCGGTTCAGCAATGTTAGAATGTGTGTCTGTATTTCTCTGTGTCTTACCCCGGACTGTTGTCAGCTGTACGTGAAATGGTTTTGAACCTCTGTGTAGCCGAGTTGAAAGGTGTTTTTCCAGGAGGGGGGATTCTGGACCGGCTCTGATCCTGCTGGTACTGCTGTGGTGAAGGGGTCACAGTCTGGTAAAAGAGATTATAAAGATTATAAAGAGAAGATAAAGATATATACGTAAATTACACCTGACATGTCCAGTGACTGTTCACGCCTCTCGTTTGAAGGTCACAGAGCTCAGTTAAGAGACACAAAATGACCATAAAGAGACTACAAATGTTTATATATCTCTCAGTCTGGGGGTACAATATAGGAGACATGGGGCCCTTTTCACATGATCTGTCCGTGGTCCCAATTTATGACAAGAGCCACAGAAGTGTCAACAAACTGGGGGGAAAATGGCCGCAAATGCACCGTCTATGGCCGTTACATGAAAATAAAACCCAATGTTAAGACTAATACAACCCAAATACCTTGTTACAAGGCTGAAAGCGCGCTGCAGTCCTCGCAGGGAGATGTCCTTTCCTACTCTCCACTGACTTCTGTAAGTTATAGACTATGGTGCCAAACTGTGAGGAAACCAGAAGAAAAGATTAGTCTTAAATCAGCTTTGAAGCACGTGGATTTCTGCAACACAAATGGAAGAAAAACACACAGACAATAACAAAAACGACATCCCCAGCCTAGTGTAGATCCGGAGAGACCAACCTCGTGGTTGTCATAGCAGCCAGGGCCGAGATGTGGCGCTTCCTGCCGCGACATTTGCTTTCCCAGCCGATCTCGTGCGTAATGGAGGGGAAAGACTTTCCTCTCCTGAGAGCTGCCAAAAAATACTCTGTGCACAGGAGCTGCTGACATTTTGGAAAACAACTTGTGGCCAAGCAAGTAACGTGAAACGTACACGCCCGCACACAGTTAACGTCGTCTCGAGCTGCCGTGACAGGCGTTGTGTTTTGACTTGTAACGATGGCAACCGAGCTGGAGCATTAATTATGCAAATTACCGACATTTCTATGTTGACGTTTTTATATAGCAAAAAGTTTTGTTTTGTTTTAGTAATCAGAATATTAAGTTACATAAAGCTGAAACGATTAATTGATGTGGACAGACAACATATTGACAACCATTACATTTTTCAGTACATTCAGATATTCACTCCATTCTCATAAAGGTGAGGGTATGACAAAAAAATATTTGACTAGTTGCTAGTTGTTGAGGGAATCTTTTAGGTTTTGTTTTTTGTTCTATTTTTTTTTTTTTACCTTTTCTCATTAAATTTATGAATCATTTTTTCAAAAATTGGCAGATTATTCTAATCAAATCGCAGCTATAAAACTAAACTATTAAATATTAGATGTTTAATAGATATCTTTATTTGCAATTAAAGACAATTCACTGTACACATGCCAATTGCACATCTGTTAGTTTGACAAAAGCAGAACTGAGGCACTGTCATTTAAGTGGTCGATGAACCTGAAGCAAAGGGTAAACTTTAAGGGCAGGTTAAACAACTAAAGTCTTTTTTTTTTTTTAAATATAAATAACTTACCGGTGAAGAAAACATGGAAATACAGTGGTATATGTCTGTGATTTAACCATGATTAAAAACAGAACTAAACCAAAGAGGAAGCAGTAGCTTACATCTGTAAGGCAATTTCAAAACAGCAACATTTCAGAAATTTCACAAACTTCACAATCAAATTTATATACAGGCACTTCTTTCTTAACCAGTAGTCTTTTCAATTACAGTTGAGTTGGAAAAATGAAAAAAAAAACAAAGGAAGAATCGAGGTCTGAAAAAATCCTACAGCATCCAGTGATCACATTCATGTTGGCACAGAAGGCACTCTCCACTGTGTCTGGCCAACACTGGCACAACACCTGTTAACACACGCACTCAACATCAGCTCATTTGAACATATAGGTGCATCCATTTTGGCACTTGCAAATGTGGGAAGATGAAAAGGAACATGCCCTGCAAGATAATGGTATCCCAAATAAAGCTGTGGAAGGATTCAGGAAGGAAAGCTATAGGAGAGAATGTCAGAGGAAAAGACGATCTGCCTGACAAATATCTTCGAAGAAAAAGACCCACACATACAAAAGCTATTTGGCAAAGAGGGACTCTCCCAGGTCCGCCACCTACCACGAGGCACTGAAAGGCTGAGGCATGTGTGTGTGTTTTAGGAGAGCTTCACTCCGACTGGGGCACTGAAATCGAAGGGCCTTTGGGGTCGTCGAATCGATCCATGGTGTTTAGCTGCATGATCATGTGCAGACCGTACACAAAAATCAACAGCATGAGCAGTGAGGTCAGCAGCCCCATCCAAATCCCTGGGGTGAAGAACCCTGCACAGTCACTGGCATAGGAGAAGTCTGTTCCATTTGCCAAGCTGAAGCCCTGAATCTGTGTCATAAAAAAACAAAACAGAAAACACATGAAACATTCAATTAACAACAAAAACCATACCTGATTATTAAAAAGGCTCTCCAACCAAACAGGACTTGAGACAATACTGCAGGAATGTTTAACTGCAGAATAGAAAATGAAGCATGATAGCTGTACCTGGAAGTCAATAAAATTGAGTCTCCACTGAGATGTGTTTTGGTTGGTGTTGTTTGGCACAAGCAGAGCGTCCTGGAAGCTGTTGACGGACCGGCAGTGGAAGGAATATTCTGCAGGGGCATAGATGCCGCGGCTCCCAATGAAAGACGCAGTTAGATTGTTGAACTGCACCTGCACGGTGTCCAGGGTGAACCAGTTCCGTGCCGACACAGGATAGAACCGCTGACTCATGGCAAAACTGGGGATCAACAAAATACATACAATACTAAAATAAAGTCCTACATGAACATGTGCCCAATGAGGATTAAGCAATATCTGAACCCAAATGTGGTAACACTTGGTGGGTTGTTTGGTCCCTGTCAATCAAATTTGTTAAAACCATATCCACAATTTTGATGAAACAAATTTGCTGTTTGAGTGTCAAACACTTAATAAATAAAACCTACGCATGTTGCTTCTTAAGTCATAAATACTTGATCTAATATAGAAATGTGTAAGATTTGAGGCCTTATATATCAGAGAAGACCTATATGGCAACAAGGGACTCACCTTAGTGTAAAGCCTGATGAATAACTGAGGACAAGTCTAAAGAAAGAAAGAAATATATTCACACAATCAAACAAACAATCACAGAAAAAAAATGCTCAAATGCTGCACAATTTTTAATGAAACGATGAAAGGCCATCTCACCGTGAGTTACTGGTGTTACACATGGATCCTGCCAAGGAAGGTGTCTGCTCAGCCAGGTCGATCCACGCTGAAGTCCCCGAGAGGCTGACATTGAGATTCTGAGCCCAAAGCATTATGCAAGGGTTACCAGATACATCAAACATGATCGGCGGTTTGACAGCGGGCAAAACTGCCTGGAGCAAGGACCGGCCCACAGACTGGTCAGACACAGATGTCTCTGAAATCACCTGCAGAGATAAAATGAATATTAAAACGCTTTATGTCTTCATATGACATGTGTCTTCAAATGAATTTTTACTGTATAATTCTGGTAGAGTATGGGCTGACTTTTATGTGTGAGAATATCTTACTCGTGATGGCTGGAGTCCTGTGTATATCGCAGTGTATGGCACATTTTTGGCTTTCATGATACTAAGAACATTCCCAATAACCTTATCTGTGGACAGCAAAATACACTTGAGTTACACACTGCATAATGCAAACTATACAGTGCTTATAATTTGACACTACAAAGTTCCTGAATAGTTAACACTTACCATTTTCATGCAGGACTTCCTTGCAAGATGTGGGCAAGCTATTAAAAAAAGAAAAGTTAATTTTCTTCATGTCTGATTAACAATAGAAAAAGATGATATTTACTACTGCAGAGAGCAAACGTCTTACCCAGTACAATAGGGAAGATTGATGAGCAACAGATTGCTGACAGATGTGTTGATGCTCAGGTGTGACAGAGTGTCTGCATCTGCAAGCAGAGGCGAGACACCGAGCTTCTCCTGCAACAGAGCCGGGATGGCAGAGGAGCCCGACCACTCTAAGGCTGGGAGTGTGACTGAAGATGAAGAAGATTGAAGTGCAGCCTGGAACGGAGTGTGTGGAAAGAATTATCTGGTCTTATTAGTCTGACAAACTCAAGTTCATTTAGGATTCATGCATATGTTGTAAAAACCTACCTCAAGGTTTTGAAAGGCACTATCCTGTTTGTTTCCAAACACTCCACCAAAGACTGTGAAGTCATCTTTGCTTAACTGAAGACAAATAAGGACAATAAAAAAAATATGACAATTACCCTACATCAACAGACAAGTAGAAACAGAACAGTGTCTTGAAACAGTTTATCAGTCAGGACCAGGACCATGCACCAGAGAACAAACATGAGAAATGGATGTGTTGTAGAGGAACTGTGAAATGGGAAGTAATTCCAAACCTAACTGTCACACCAGAATGAGAAGACTGTTACACAGTGTCTCATGGCACTGCAGCACTACCACAAATGACTCATTACTGCCCTGTTTTACACAGCTTACATTTTCAAGGACAAGCTCTCTAATAGATAAACACTGAAATCTATGAAAATCTGAAAAACAGAAATCTGTGATTGTACAGGTAGAATCCTCCTCAACACAGTTTTCACCCTTTGCTCCAATCTGTTTCGTGACATTCTGTAACCATGTTTACTGCAGAGCAGGAATACATTTTCATGTCTCAGGGACTGACCTTGTCCTGCAGAAACAGCAGCACAGTGTGGGGGCCAGAGCCATAGGCAACGGTCAGGTAAGAGGCCAGCTGGTCAATGGAGGTGATGTGACCAGCTGCAGATGAGGCCAGTGGTGGTAAGCTAAAAGCGCAGGGAAGATAAAGAAAATAAAGACAAATTGTGATATCTTATTCAGTCTTTCTCAGTGGCTTTAACACATTCCTGAAACACAGTCACAGTTCCCCAAAACATTTAGTGCAATCAATGCATCCGTTCACACAGACACAAAGACAAAAGAAAAAAGTTGACACAATATTACTCAGTACAACAAATCTGTATGAGTTGGGACAACTGGAGAAATCTTCCTGTCATGCCACAGCATTTCATCTTCCCCATGTCTTTGTCCTCCCTTTGTCTCTTCCCCACCACACACCAAACAATTTAACCTTCTCACTTCTATGTAAACATGCTGTTGTCTCACTGATGTTTGCTCTAAATGGGAGTAAATATGTTGGGGTAATGACAAAACATAAGCTGCACCAACAAAATCTACATTCACAGGTTTCTGATTGTCACTGTGCAGCTTGTTCCTTTACTGTAATGACATTTAGAGTGACAGTTGTATAAAATATAAAAATTAAAGCAGTCATGTCACTGTGACAGTTGTGGACTACTGCATTGTCTCAGTTATTCCATATTATTTACATTCCTAACAATTCAGAAAAAAACCTTTTGGCACAGTGAGACCCTGAAGTAGGCTGTGTTCTCTCTCTGACCCCAACCACTACATACAGCAGTGTATTTCCACATTTTCGCCTTGTTTCATGACCCATGTTGTCTCTGTCTGTCTGAGTACTTGAAGATTTACCTGATATTAGTTCTTTTTATGAAACTGAAACATTTATGTTTGAAAGAATGTGACAGATGGTTGGAATATTTTTGCAAGTTTAGGTTTTCACAGTGAGCATACTGATGATAGTTATACAGATTATCTCTAAGTTGTTCACGCTATTACATTTTACTTATGTATGTTAGCAGGAAGAAATGCATAAAAATGTTGAGAGAAAAGTAACTGCGGATTTTCAACATGCGACTTTGCCAAAGCAGCTCTGAAAATGTAAGCCTTCTGAACTGAAACAACATCACATCGTTTCTCTTTTGTTTTTTGCTTGTTTTGTTTGTTTTGTTTACTTTAAGCCACGGATTTTGGTTAGGTGGTCCAGTTAGCCTAGTCTGGTTAAAAGTTAGCTACAAGTGTTAGCATTAGCATCCGGCCAGAGTTGAGCACCAGAGCGTCTTACTTGGCAAACAAAAAAAAGGAAAAGGAAAAATTACCCGTCAGTGGACCACATTAGAAGTGGCACTTGAGCGGTGGAGTTCCCCGTGGCGAAAAAAGCGAGGAAAATGGCAAAAACAGCCGGTAGCCGCGCTTCACTCGAGCTCCTCGATCCTGCCATTTTCGTTGAGTTTTTCCGCAAAGCTGTGGTCACGTGACGCAAACCGGCTGACGGTCACATGTGCGTGCTGAAGAAAGACAGCGCTTCCTGCTTCTTTCATCCAGCTGCCCTGCCCACAGCCGCCGGTCTGCTCCCCCACAGCCTGCGGATTTGCACTCTTTGTTTTGCTCGCATTAAAAACTAACCGAGGAATACTTTAACCTCTCTCAGCCTGGACACAACCAACTATCAGCGCTAAGTATATTTAGTCAAGCACGGTACCTATTTAAGTATATATTTGGGCCACTTGCTTTCATGGCCACATTAACCTCCTGACTGGCCCCTGGGCGAAGATTTATCCTTGGTCCTCTCCTGATCCCCACTGTGCATTTTCATTAATTCCTCAGTCACCCAGAAACCACCCAATAGCTCTTATCAGTTTATTAATCCATTAGTTGGTTGACAGAAAATGAACTGATAACGGTTTTGATAACTGATTGATCATGTAAGTCTTTTTAAAGGAAAAAAAAAAATTGTTCCAGCCGCTTAAATGTGACTTTTGCTACTTTCCCATTTTCTATAATAGTAAACACAACCAAGGATGCAACTTCTGTTTGCTTTCATCCATTCCATAATAATTCAGCTCTAAATGTTGGTTAACCATTAATACATGTTAATGTATTAATGTACTACAACATGTAGAGTTTAACACTTTCTAATATGTTTTCAGGTTTACCATCAATAAAACGTCCCACAATCCATCAAGTCTGCAGCTGTAAATGCTAATAAAGTTTATAAACTGATTTTGGTCCAGATGTCCAACACATATTTCCCAGAAGATGGAGGAAGACTGTCTACAATCTGTATTAATAGACCCAACCTCTATTAATGGTGTCTTGTCAGAAAGTGGTGCCAACAGTGACTTTCATGGTACTGAATGTGCCATAATAACACATGTGATGTGTATAATGCAGCCAAACTCGCTCTTTCTGAATGAATGACAGGTACACCTGGCAACTGTCCATGGTGCTGACACCTTCTTAAAATTTGGCATTTCAATATTTGCACCACCATAACCAACCATCTATATATTAGACATTTAGAAACACTGTGGGGAAAAAAGAAAGACACAAACAAACTCACAGAAAAACATGAGTAAAGTTTTTAACAATTAATGTATTGAAAAGGTCTGCGTGCGTTCAGTCAGGGAAAGCAACTCCCATCCACACAGCTGTGGTGGCGGAGGGATACCACTGCCTGCATCCACGCAACCCTGCGCCTACAACTGGAAAGGAAGGACCGAACAGAAAATAGGGAACACACAGACTTGGACAAAATGCATTTAAAATGTCAAAGAAGATCTAAACTCCAGGCCAAACTCTAAGCTGAAGCGGAACATGTGCATAATAGCACCATAACGCCAGCTCAGAGCAGGCTTTCCTTTTACACACAGCTTTACGGGTTGAGTCCATTGTGTGGCAACACGGGAAGAGAGAAGGAGGATGCGCACTATTTCCCGACGCGCAATAACATTGTTCTAGAGTGCTCCACGATCAGGGCCATCTTTGGTTGTCCTCGCCGGTAACAGTGTGGACAGTATATTCCATTGCTCATTAATGCCTAATGATAAATGAATAATATTTAACTTTGAACGAGCCGTTTGAAGCACTCGGATAGAGAAAGGAAGCCAATTTCCCGGTTAGAGGACTCACTGGCATTCTTTCCTTCAATACCCTTCATTTCTCAAGGCAAAAAAAGAGGGCGAGACGGGAGAGGCGGTGATACAACATGGATGAGGAATATGATGTGATCGTTTTGGGCACCGGACTCACAGTGAGTAGTCAAGCTTCATTTGTTCTGCAAAGAAACAACACAGATTAATTGTGCGAGCTTGCAAATGATGATTTTAGCCGGAATAATAGGCCCCGCTGTCCTCTCCTTCCCCAGAAGTGAAAGCCTCCTGCATCCCTGGGTGCTTGTGACATTAGGAAATTCTGATGAGAGATGCGCTTCAGAAATGTATTTAAATTATTGTAGCTCTCGACCTGCCTATGCATCACATGAGAATAATGCCCCAGGAGTTATTTTTTTAGTCTCACAGCAGGATCAGTGTCGTGTTACACCCTGTAGCATCTTTTAGGCGTAACCCCACAATGTGTCATGGTCCTCTGTGCACAGACAGGCCTCCATCCTGAGGTTGGCGCAGGCCTGAGCACGGGTTTATTAAATGACTGAGCCTTTCACTGCCGCTGCTCTCGCCGCAGTTCCCTTCACTGATCACACCCAGTGCGCCACAAACATGCCTGTTACGTTTTGTGAGATATTAATCGAGGTGTTTGGTGCGCGTCAATTTTCGTATTTTGGTAGTTTTCTGAAAGTGTCAAATATCAATTTGTCAAAATACTGGTTATTTTGACGCATAGTCAAAATAACCAGTATTTTAGGATGTGATAATGAAAAGAATATAAGAACATAAATATAAGAATATAAATGATCATCATTATTGTTATTATTATTACTACAGTAGAGTCATGGGTGAAACGATTCCGTCGCGCATGCGCACACCGTCCCTTCTGTCTTTCCCTGCAGCCTTTCTGTCAAAATCCTCCCAACTTGCATTTACACTGGGGCCAGTCTATAAGGCACAACTAGCTGAAACTCATCAAGTCTAATACAACAGTCCTTCAATAAATCTTATTAAGCCTACCCTCACTGATATAAATGGGGTGGACAAAATAATAGAAACACCAGAGAGAGAGAGAGTTGTCCACCAAGCTAAAACTAATGTGCTCTAGTACAAGAACCCTGCAATAAAGCCGACCTTCATGAAAGTGGTGGTTTTGTGATCTGTGTTGTGTATTGTGTTTTATTGACTGAGTCCCGAGAGATCTCCTTTTCAGTGTTGTCTTCTCATTTTCAAATTGACGTTACGTTATTGATGGTAATGTTGGGTATTCAATCTTGTTTTATGCAGGAATGCATTCTGTCTGGGATCATGTCTGTCAATGGGAAAAAGGTTCTGCACATGGACAGGAACCCCTACTATGGTGGGGAGAGCTCTTCCATCACCCCCCTGGAGGAGGTAAAGGGCTCCTGGGATCTATAAAACCAATCAATAGATTTTTATGTCCCTTAGTACATCTCTTTTTTTACTTCCAGTGCCATCAGCTGCTGTGTTACAATCTTAATTTATCCTCCGTAGTGCTTCAGATTCAGTTAGCTTCATAGCTTTATCTTTCCTGTCCTCTTTCACAGCTGTACAAGCGCTTCAGTCTCCCAGATAGCCCACCTGAGTCAATGGGCAGAGGAAGAGACTGGAACGTTGACCTCATCCCCAAGTTTCTCATGGCCAACGGTCAGTCCCACATCCCTGAGTCTGAATGAAATGAATATTCTAATCATAAGCTCTCATAATGGACTGAGGAGTTAGGTATATGATAAGGCATATTGTATATGATAAGGCCCAGAAATAAGGAATGAACTAATCAGACTACTCATAGGTGAAGTGACGTTCTCTATCCTGATGCTGTAAAGTCAGAATGTTTGATTGATGAAGGTTGGTGACAGATATTAATATGTAACGTGTCTGTGTGTGACTGCAGGTCAGCTTGTGAAGATGCTGCTATACACAGAAGTGACACGGTACCTTGACTTTAAAGTAGTGGAGGGAAGCTTTGTTTACAAAGGAGGGAAGATCTACAAGGTGCCGTCGACCGAGACTGAGGCACTAGCTTCAAGTAAGCCGCTCAAATATGTGTCATCAAAGTTTGTGAGCAAAGATATAAAGAGTAGAACATTTAAATCACAGTTAAATAGTCCCGAATATGCATTTCAACATCAAGCCTTTGTTTGAACTTCCAGATCTGATGGGGATGTTTGAGAAGCGAAGGTTCCGTAAGTTCTTAGTCTTTGTGGCCAATTTCGATGAGAATGACCCGAAGACCTTTGAGGGTGTGGACCCCAAAACCACAACAATGAGGGATGTTTACAAGAAGTTTGACCTCGGCCAGGATGTCATTGACTTCACCGGCCACGCCCTGGCCCTCTACAGGACAGATGAGTAAGAACAACAGAGGACACTACAGAGTTGTTCATAACAACTGTTTGATAGCTTTATTAATTTAACAGCTGCCTTTATAATGAAGCTGTAAGCTTTAATGAAGTTGTTGACCACCTACTGTCTGATACATTTAATTTTTTAATAAACCGCTCAGCAGAGTAGGATTTTTTTTAACAAATATTTATGCAGGTCAGGATCAACTTCTGCTACTGTGTGTTTTCTTCTCTATCAGCTATCTTGATGTCCCCTGTTTGGACACGATCAATCGTATCAAACTGTACAGTGAATCGCTGGCACGGTACGGAAAGAGCCCCTATCTCTACCCCCTGTATGGTCTGGGAGAGCTGCCACAGGGATTTGCCAGGTACTTTAATAGTTTTTGATGGTTGTGATGATTATGTATAGGTCGTCCTTAATAGTAAATAGAGAAATGCAATGCCACTCAATGATTTAACAAGTCTTGTGTGCTCGTCATCTATAGGTTGAGTGCAATCTATGGAGGAACTTACATGCTGAACAAACCAGTGGATGAGATAGTGATGGAAGGTGGACATGTGATTGGAGTGAAGTCTGAGGGCGAGGTAGAGCCATGATGATTTACTGTTCATAGTAAACATTAGGGTGGATACACAGTGAGTCTGTTCACACACATATACTCATTCAGGGCAGATAAGAGCGCGAATCCTTAAATACACTGCCTGCATGTTGCTGTCTCCTGTATGCTGCAGGTGGCTCGTTGTAAGCAGCTCATCTGTGACCCCAGCTACATTCCGGACCGTGTCCGTAAGGCAGGTCAGGTGATCCGTGTGATCTGCATCCTCAGCCACCCCATCAAAAACACCAACGACGCCAACTCCTGCCAGATCATCATTCCTCAGAATCAGGTTAACCGCAACTCAGGTGAGGATCATTGTCAGTTCTCAGCAAATGCGCTATATGGTAGAACATGATTTCATAGAGTTAAGTTCTTAGAAATTGGAGCAATAAGATAATTTACAAAGATGCTCTTTCTGTTAAATGTAGTTGATTTGATCTTAAACCCTGGAAATATGGAGCTCACTTATGGAGACACAAAGTTTTGCATATTTCAAACCGTTTCCCTTCCAGAGAAACATGTCAGTTTTAGCCGCCCACATCAAAATGAGCTAAAACATAATGACAGAGAATTATCATCCAACTCTGCAGGCCTCCTCAGCTCTACAGAACATTTTAGTGTCTTTCAGCTCAATGTGTTGATTTTCTGATCTGTAACTTGACTGTCATTCTCATGACTCAGCGTTTCCAGATGCAGCCTGCAGCTGTTTTCAATGAATAAGCTCTAAAACCCCCACTGTGTATTAACCTAAAAGGAGGAGATATCAGACTTACATCCACCAAATGAATGATAATATCCTGTATACATAAACAAGTGGCTATTTGCTAATAGGTGTTTACAGTTTGTTTACGCTGCCCCCAAATGGCCAAAAAACCTCTCAGATTTGACTTTCTCCTCATTTTTAACCCTTTTGTCAATTCTCCAGACATCTACGTGTGCATGATCTCCTATGCTCACAACGTGGCAGCCCAGGGGAAGTACATTGCCATTGTCAGCACCACAGTGGAAACCAGCGAACCGGAGGCTGAGATCGAACCGGCCCTGGAGCTGCTGGAGCCCATCGACCAAAAGTTGGTCCCACATTCACCTATTTATTTACTTATTTCTGTGCCTTCGTTCAACATTTCATGCATTTAATTTTTAACATTTGTTCAGAATTAAACATGATGAAAACTTGATATAAAGATATTTAAGAAATATTGTGATTCTTAACCATATTTAAGGGAGTTTTTTTTTTGTTTTGAACAGGTTTGTGGCTATTAGCGACCTTTACGAGCCCACAGATGATGGTACTGAGAGTCAGGTGAGACTTTCATCATAAACAACAGTGCTACCCGCTAAACATGATACCTCATCAGCATGTTTGTATGTTAGCATTTAGCTTAAAGCCCTGCTGTTACTAAACACAGCCACACACAGAGCCACTAGCTTAACTGTAGATCCTCAGTCCTCCTATTTTATCTTTCCCAGGTCTTCGGCTCACGGTCCTACGATGCCACCACCCACTTCGAGACCACTTGCAACGACATCAAGGACATCTACAAACGCATGACCGGGAGCGACTTTGACTTTGAGAACATGAAACGCAAACAGAACGACGTGTTTGGGGAGGATGAGCAGTGAGCGGTAGAGCGGTAGAAGGGGCTTCCGAGAGAGGGCGGGGCCGGAGGAGGAGGCGGGGCGAAAAGGGGGCGAAACAGGTGGCAGAGCCTGCGGCAGAGGGCCGGGGCTGTCTGAGCAGTGCTTTAAAAACAAACAGGTAGGGGTGAAGATAAAGAGAAGTGTGAGCGTGGCGAAGGGGGTGTTATTCCTGGGCTCTGCCTGCCCTAAGCCCTTTGCCTCCTTTTCCTTCTGTCCCTCTCTCGCTTGACACATAAATGCTCACAAACACAAACATACACGCTGTTCAAATACTCACACTCCCTATCTCTGTCACTGAAAAGCAGGGTTGATATGGTTTTTCATTCCATTGTAGAATTTACAGTATAATCATGTCTTAACTATTATAATTAGAGGTGAATTTATTACTTGTTGTTGGCGATTTTCAAAGCATTTCATTCTTTCTGTAATGTCTTTGTCCTCATATCAGAGGTTGGGGTGGACTGAAGTTCGACGGCATTGCGAGGTCTGAATTGCGAGCTCTGACATGAGAGATCTGTGATGGCTTAGTGTAGAATCCTCTGGAAGGGTCACCTCCAGTTGACATGCATGCATCTTTTACACACAGTAGTATTGTACATAGACTCAAACGACACTGCGGTATGAAGGCTGGACCATTCCACGCATCGCTCCTGTCAACCCTGCTTTCACTTTTCTCTTACTTGGTCTTTTACCTGTGTTACTTCAATAGACGCCGCTCCTTTTGGCAAAATCTGTCGGTCGGGCAAAAAAAAAAATGTGATGAAAAGTTACATATAAATGGGCTGTTCTGTCAACTGGTAGTGCTCACTTTTCAATGCTGTTGTGTTCCCTGTGCTAGCAGGCAAGCTAACCAGTGGCTATTAATTGTCTACCCCCCCAAAAATACTGTTCCTTTTATCTCTGTTATGTGATGTCAGTTTTTGAATTTGAATAGTTTGCTTTCTAACATTTTAAATTATTGAAGAGTTTTATTTCTATATATCTGGTGCACATTTCACTGGCTGAAGTTATGAAGTTTACAGAGCTGAGGTTGAAACTGTGGTCTTCAAGTTGAACACTGAAAAAGGGAACAGGCAGGAAGAGGATTTGTCCAGTTTTAGGCGAGGCTTTCTGTGAAGAACTCGGGAAGATTTGGAAAGAGTGATGAAAACAAGCTGATTGTGGCAAATTAAACACACTGAGATGCGAGAAAGTGTGCCATGGGGAAAAGAATGTATGCGGAGGATGTTTCTGATTTGACGTTTGCTGAGTTTCACCTATGAGTGAAAAGAGGGCGAAGACTGAAATTTCGGCTCATAGTGAAAGCACCAGATTGTGTCTTGGTTGTTTCAACCCTTGTTTATGTCACTGAGATAAGTCATTCCCCTAGAGACTAAATCCTATGAAAAATTGTAGTAGTTAAATAGAGGGAAAAGCTGGAATCTACCATAATTCCAAAAGATTTTGTAGCATAGCAAAAGTATGAAGCCACAGTTACAAGTGCCGCCCCACAAGAGTGAACCAAGATGCTTTTATTTGGTTGCAGCCTTAATTTGTGGTCTAATTCATATGTTTGGGCCCTTTTGATTGCTTTGTTTTAACAGTTAGTGGCAGGTCAGTGTTGTGCCAAAAATGGTGTTGCTGTTATTGGCAAAACTTGCTGGTTCAGTTTGGTGGTGCACTTTGCTGTGCAGATCTGTCTGAATACAGTGGAGGGGGTATCGTTTTCCACCGAAGCAGCGCTGTTGTACTTGTACACCTGAGTGGAGGCAGTTCCTTGTCTCTCTGCAGTGCACACTCACTCACATCCAGACTGATCTGTGGCTTGGCTTCACAACAACAACAACAACAACAACAACACATCAACAACAAACAAGATGAGGCGCTCTGATCGTTTTCTTTACAAATACTGAAGCATTTCCACTTCACTTTATCCACGACAACCAATCCCTTAACAACTCTAAACAAGGTTCACGTGTTTGGGGTGTTGACGTGTCTTATTGTTATTCTCTATTTATTTGAATTTCACTGATGTATTGTGAAAAGTTTTACGTCAAATGCATATGCTATGCTGTTAGTTTATGATCTGATGACAAAATTTTGAAAGTGATGCACACCGAAATTATCTGTTTTTGTTTGTTATTTGCTGTGTTCATGTGTTATGTTTACCTGAATTATCAATCATTCCAGTGTGGCATCATGATTTAATATGATTATTAGTATTCCTAAGAGGTTCTGATGGAAGGATAACAGCAACAGTTTGGCATTTAGCTGAAAGCAGAATCTCTACAGCGGTGTATTCACAACAGTCTCACACTATGCATTGTTCAAAATTGTGCGTGGTCTTCATCCTGGAAACGTGTTATTGGATAAAAACTGGAAAACTGTTTACTCTTTGAGCATAGATATATTTGAAGCCCTCCCTTCCCTGCCCTCCCTCATCATCAAATACTCTCCTCTCTTTTTTATTTATTGAAAACAAAAGCCTCATGTGTGGTTGTACTCTTTTAATTTCCATCCAGTTTGGCCTTTGAAAACCACTATTGACAATATCCCTTGAATTTGACAAAAGAAATAGTTCAGGCTGAGTAGTAGAAAACTTACTGTCCTTGTTTGATCACTAGTATGTGAACAATGCCTAATGTCTTGTGTAACAAATAAAATGAATTAAACTATGAATGAAATGATAGAAAAATAAAAAGCACATGGCAAACCTGGAAAGACCCCGATTTAGTTTTGTGTTTCTTTTTGATGATTGAATCACTACATCCGGATGAGTAACCTCCTGTGGGAGGATTGTCTTTACATACATACATACAATAGTATTTTATATACACTTGTACTAAAAATACAACTTACAGAATGATAGTTTTAATAATTAAACATTATTCTGAAATAGAAGAAAATAATAATCTGATAAATATCTTTGAAGTTGTGAACAGTTAGTGTACAAGACATTTTGGAGTAAGAGCAGATTGCTGCAGCACAAATGGACATTTTGTGGTTGCCATGCGACCAGCAGAACATCAAGTCTCTGTCATAGATACAGAACACAGAGCTTGAATCCCATTCAAATTCAGGCAAAGGCAAAGGAATTATTCAGTCCTTCTCTGTATTTACCGAACTATACGTCCTCCTTATTCCTTCATTTACAGCTCTTATTTTTTCTCACTGTAGTCTCTAATCTGTCACCCCCTCTTCTCTTTTGTAACCGCACCTATGTGTCACTGCTCCTTGCAAAATATTTGACAACCTCATTCAGAGACTGTGGCAACGTGCCATTTTAGCCTTGTGGAGTCCCAGTTCTCGTTCATCCTTTGTCCAATAACCACGCCGCCATAATTGCTGTGACCTGCAGAGAGGCACCAAGGCGGAGCTGACTGAGCTAGAATTACACATGATCCACCACGTAGCTCTCATATGGATGACCCAGAAGTCTCTCTATCTCTGCCTTGGGCACCACCCAGCACTTGCCCAAGTGGCGTTTCCGCACCGTGTCTTTCAGTGTCTTGTCTTGCAAGGTGACCGGCATGTGCTCTGATCCCCACCTCAGGACCCCCCTGGCTGAAACCGCTTCCTTGTTTGGTCGGTGAGCGCCTCCATTCACATGATCCTTCAGCAGGGTTACACTCATATCAGCATGTTGAAACTGGCCTGTAGGCAGATAAAGTACGGCATTGGTGGAAGGTAACTAAGTATATTTATTCAAGTACTGTACTGCTTCATGGGAATACTTTACTTTTTACTATATATTACTATATTTATTTATTGAAAGTTACTTTTCTGAGATTAAACTAAAAAAAAAACCCCAATACACTTAGAAAATGCAACACAGTGTTACAAATTAAACCAATGTACCCCCCTTGTTTACCTTGATGTGGTGATAGTACACAGATCCTTTACTTCAGTGAAAATACCAAATACCACAATGTAAAAAATACTCAATTACAAGTGCCTAAAATCATACACAAAGTCAAATTTTACTGTAGCTGGTCGAGATACAGATGATTTATAAGGTATAAAAGAGGAAAAAATTAAATTTGTGTTGGACTAATCTCCAATATTTGCTATGATATAATTATATAATTATTATCAAAGGTTTTAATTTAAAATCATAATCTCTACCTATAGCTGTCAAACAAACACAGTGGAGAATAAGGTACAGTCCCACAGTGGCACCGTAAAGAAGCATAAAATGGGATTACTCAAGTTACGTACAAGTACCTCAAGTTTGTACTGAAGTGGGGCGTGAGTTGTTGGCAGTTTCATTGAACAGACATTCCTCCTTTTAATGAAACCATGGTTTCATTAAAATGAAACCATGTGTTTCAGAACCAAAAAAGCTTTGCATCGAATCTTATCTGGGACTTTTACTTGTGATAGAATGTTTTACATAGTTGTATTCATACTTTTTCTGAAGGATCTGAATACTTACCATACCACCACTGAAGGACAGTGTACATACCCAGTAGGCCTTGGGTTGATGGAGACAGCCCTCGTCCATCGGTGATGTAAAAGCCCAGGTGAGCCATCTGTAGGTAACTGGGATGTTTATAGTGGTGGAACAGGACCAGGAACCGCACGTCCCTGGCCAGGTCAATCCAGCAGCTCCGATGGTTGTCCACGGCAACTGTCACACCCTGCCTCGTCACAGATCCCTGCTGATTGATGGGAAGGATATCTCGGCCTTCACCTTCCACCACGACAGTGTCCAATGAGACTGTGATCATGACGTCCCCAGAGCCGCCTGTGGCTGTGGAGATGGTGAGGTGGTCGAAGTAGGTTCGGGAGCGGTCTTCAACGCCATGCTTTGAGGGAGCCCCTATCAGGTGGCCATCCACAATGGTCCCTTGTGGTGGGAGGAAGCCCATGTACACATTTGGTAATGCATCCAATCACAGACTACCAAAAGACATGTAATATCTGAACTTAGACATATTACTGAAATGCATACCTCTCTCTGGGTCCTCTAACAGTCTGAGAACGTCATTAGCCCTGCCGTCCACTGTGAAGCACAGGTTCTGATGCAGCTTTGGCAGCTGGACCACAAAATGTGGATCTCCATCAACTGCAACAGAAAACACTGAGCATTAATAAAACATGAGCACATAAAATATTCCAATTATTTTTAGGGTGTAGTTCAAAACACATAAATAAAACTGTAACTCAACCTGAGGAGGAGAGGACCCTCATGGTCCTCAGTCCGGATGGAGATTCTAAAAGCACAAGACATTCAACTAAAGGACAGTCCTCCTCATTCCCAAGCACTAAAAACAATGACAGGACTAGACACACATATATATATATATATATATATATATATGTCTGTCTTACCAAATGATCCTGTGTCAGCAGTGTCATCCCCTGAAAATAGGTCAGAAAACGTGTTTGATGTGATTTTTTTTTCTTTCTTTCTTTTTTCAATTTTCAGGATTGAAAAACATCAAGACCACAGAACTGATTTAAAACTCACAGGCATCATAGTTGAGATCGTAGTCATAGTCGTAAGTAGCTTCATAGTCTGGGAAATGGAAGAAGAATTAAGAACAGTTCAGGATTCATCCTGCTTCTCAGCATAGAATTTTAATTTTGCAGGCAATGACGGGATATGGAGGATTTACAGAGATACTCACCTTTCACAAGGTCAATATCTATTTCATAGAAAAGAGATAAAAGATTACTCACTCTTAAGGTCCAGTGCTGTCATTTAATTGATTATCACGCTATGTCATATTTAAACAGCGGATTTGTCAGAGTACTTTATTACATTTAAACAGGAGTGGAAGGTAATTCAGTACACTGACTTAAGCACTGAGGTGCTGCCATTTCACTTGAGTATTTCCATTTTATGCTTTTTTCTTGCACTTCATTGTATGATCCCTAGACTACACTAACTGTATATAAAATGTGTAAAACCTCAACCAGCTACAACTGTAAAGTACTGGTTACACAGTGATGCTTCAGTATGAACTATCAAAGTAGATTTTGCTGTTGATACTTGTGTATATTCACTTAAGTAGGCTTTTGGTACTTTTACTAAAGCAAGGGATCTGCAAAGGATCCACATCTACATTTAAATGCATCTATAGCAGATAAAATGAAATTAAAACCTCATAAAAATGATTTGTTGATGTAGTGACGACGTTAAGTTTTACCTTTCCTCTGAATCTGAATGGAAGTAGAGACATCTAGTGGAGAGATAAAAAACATTCAGTTAGGAATAAATATAGACAAGTCTGCGTCTGTATAATTCAGTTTGTAACTTCTCAGGGAACACAAAGGCTATGATTGCAAATTAGACAAATGACACCCACCCAGAAGCCCTGCTGCCTCCCACGGTCGCGGCCCATCTGTTACACCAGGCATGGGAGCGAAGGTGGCTGACACCAGGGTGGCGATGCTCAGATCTGTGTCATCGCCTGCGTTTGTCAGGTTGTCTTTCACTGCCGGTGCTGGTGCCGGGGTGGGAGAGATGAGCGGAGACGACACCTCAGGCAGAGCGGTGATGATTCCAGGCTGGGGAACATCTGGAGCAGATGTGCTCCTGTTCTCCGCCTCTGTGGAGGGCGCTGTCACTTTGACAGGAGGGAGATCTGTGCTGGGCTGTGGGGTAAGGTGTCTGCCAGGCAGGGGCACAGTGTCGGTTCTGACTGAACTGAGTAAAGGTGTGGTGGAGAATGTTGGCACAGAGGGAGTGGTTGTTTTCAGGGCGTTGGGCTGGGGCGAGGTGGAGACTTTTCCAGGTGCAGGTGGTGACGCTGTTTTTATAGCATTTAGCACAGATGTGGATATCTTTCCCGTAGGAGGAGGAGAAGCAGTTTTAGAATCATTTTGGGAAGGAGTGGGCTTTTTACCAGATAATGGTGCTGGGGCAGTTTTAACTGAGTTGGGACTTGCGGTTGTAGTTGTTTTCTTGGACGGTGAAGCCACTGTTTTTGCCAGGGAAGTTGAAGATGAGCTTTTTTTAGTTTGTGGTGTCTTTGGAGGTGGCTGAGCAGGGCCCGGTTTGGTTTTGTTAGGCCTGGGGTGAGAAGGTGGGCTGGGCTTCCTTGCAGCACCAGCGGCTGACATTTTGGCAGTAGCAGTAGTTGCTGCTGTTGTGGTCGTGGTGGCTGCTGTGGTGGGTTTTACAGTTGTTGGAGTTTGAGCTGCTTCGTCTGCATCTGGCTTAACCACAACTAAAGAGGTGACTGGTGTTACAAAGTTATATTTGAGGGAGAGATTTGTGGCCTTGTCTGTGAGTAGCCTCTGAGTTGCAGAGTCAGTACTGTTCAGTTTGGCCAGTAGCAGCTCCTTGATGGTGAAATACGCCCACAGGCGTTTCACAAAGCTGGAGATTCCTTCTACACCACTTGAACACTCTAGTGAATCTGCACTCTGATTCATCATTGCATGAGAAATCAAAACATCATTGTCCATCTTGACATGTTGCTTTGAATCAGTGGCGGACATTGACACCTTTAAATCTTTGACCCCTGGTTTAACCCTCCCAGCCACAACCAACTCAGAGCCTTGGAAGTAGTTCGGGAACAGGGAGCGGGTGACGTCAAACGCCTGATCATCCAGGTAGGACAGCTGGATGTCTGATAGCAAAGGGCTGGCTACTTCATCATAGAAGCCTTTCAGCTGCAAGGCTGCATCTGCGTCCTCGTACACCATCCTAGCTATGCCTCGGTTATCCAGAGCCAGGCGTTTCAGGAGGAGGAAGTCTGCATCATCTCCAAAGGCAAGACCAAACAGAGAGGCGGAGCCTAAGGCCTTCTTGGCATTAGTGAGGATGGTTTCACCAGCTGTTACTCCAATGGTGGCTTCCCCATCAGTAAGGAAAATTACCAGGGGGACACGACGAGACGAGAGGTGGCTGGAAGAGCCAGAGGATGGAGGGTTTACAAGCTGGGCGGCTGATAGCAGAGCTGCATTGATATTCGTCCCTGAGACAAGAGTGGAACAATGGGAACAATCAGTGTTGAAGGTGGAGCGCAACCACAGAACAAGGAAGTCAGTGATCAACTTACTACAGCACACACAGCTCGGACAATATCACGTTTCCACTCACATCCTTCTGCAATGATCCTCTTCACAAAGTCTTTGGCGTCTCGTACATTCTGCCGAGTCGCCCTCACTGTTCGTCCTTTCTTCCAAGTGTGAACCTTGTCTGAGAAAGTGATGATGTTGAAGTGGTCTCCCTCTCTAAGGTCCCCGAGGATGGTGCTCATGGCCTGCTTGGTCTACTAACAGAAACAATTACAATTAATGACAGAAAATCCACATTTGATCTGTTTCCTCGTCTCAGATCTCTTGCCTCCTTAACCTTAACTTAGCTCTAGTTATAGGGGGGTAAAAGGGAGTTTGTCCACTTTACCTGTTTTATCTTGGTGCCTATCATTGAGCCACTGACATCAATGACAAATATAACATCCTTAGGAACCACAGGAAGCCCTCTGGGTGCAAAGTAATGCACAAAGTAGCCATCATACACCTGAGGGAGAACCAGAACAGAAAAGAAAAAGGTGGTAAAAGGCATCCTTTGCTGCCGCCTGAAACACAATCACCTGTGTATTTGAAAAGCCAGACATGAAAAATGCTGCTCACCTGGACATCACCTATGAGGTCTCTGAGGTCCACGTCATACTGAATGATGAAGTCTGCATCCAGACCCTTGGCGGAGACACTGTTCTGCTGCTGCAGGGTGGGACTGTAGCAAACTCGAGCACAACCAGCACTCCACTCAACATGAGTGGAGGGAGGGGCGTCTGAATCACCTGCAGAACAAAATGCTTCCTCTATGAGTCAAATCCATGTAGTGGTTGGAAAAAATGGTTTAAGTCATGATCTAATACATTTCCATGAATATTTTTGTTGCCTTCTTGAAGAGAGAAGTTAAATTGGGACACCACTGACTGATGCCTCTTTTGTGTCTGTATGATAAAGCCAGCAGCCGGTTAGCTTAGCTTCTTCTTTAAAAGCTGCTTATCCCAAAAACCCATCTCCACTATATATTGATTTGTGATAAGATTTTACCTTTTGCGGTGTTGGAGAGCAGTCGGGTTGTCTTGAGAGGAAGGACGTTGATGAAACTGATGCCCGTCCGCTCTGTTATACCTACAACTAACGTCAGGTTCTGCACGGCCTGTCCAGGCCTCAGACCCAAACTGAGCTCGTAGCGGCCTAGTCGCCGAGGTAACAGCTCTTCGTAGGTCAGAGAGAAGGACATCCGAACTCCTGATGGCACGCTCACTGCCACACGAAACTTCTCAATCTCCCTCTCTCTGGAGCATTGACGTGTAAAAGGAAAGAAAAACATGCAGTATAATATTTCACATTAAATATATAAAGATTCTTTAGTAAACCACCTTCACATTTTTACTCTCGTTAAAAAAAGTTTTGCCTGTGACTGACTTGGTAGCGACAAGTCCAGCTGTTTTTCCTTGCTTCTTAGCAGCGTCGTATATTTTCCTGGCAGCAGCTCTTTCCTTCACCTGGGCCACATACACCTTGCCATTAGAGGTGCTGATGGGACAGAGGAAAGGGGAATAAGAAATAGCTCTGTGTGACTCACAGTAGCCAGATTATCTTTCAGTCAGAAACACGCCTGGCCTGCATTGAGTTGTTAAGCATGATGACTTTATTTTGCGCCTTGTATTTCCATAGCTATAACAAAGCTGCTTCACAAACACGCATCATACTTGTTTACAGACGGAGTTCATTCCATGTGAAGCGAAGGTGGGGTCATAAACGGGTTGAGTGGAAAAAAGAGTAATTTCCCTCTAAAAACAGCAATAATAAGGAGATCTTGCATGCCAATGATTCTCCGGAGGAGCGCCGCTCTGTGCTACGCCCACCAAAATCCCAACCAAAACCAGCACTCAAAACGGGATCCTATTCACACAGTGCCGGTCCCAGACCTCGGTGACCACTGATGTCATGTGACAAGGTGCTAAATTAAGGTCAAGTCCTTTGAAGAAATATATCGAAAGAGAAAAAACACCAAGGGCTAACTAAAATAAACCAACAGGCCTGAAGCTGGCTCTTGTTTGAGACAGAGCAGAATGGCATGAGAGAGCAGAGTGGAAAAATGCAGGCGCTTGTATTTATATGTGTGGCTGGCTGAGGGGGTAAAGGAGGGCTGTACATCAGTGACCTACACACAGAACACAGAGTTCTTGGTTTCAGACACAGATATGCCAAAGAACTTGCCACAGCTTTTTTTCCTCTGGGTATTTGGTGATGTGCAGACGGCCGTATGGGTGAAAATATGTGAAAAGTGTAAGTGTGCGTGTGTGTGAAAGAGAGAAGTGAAAGGGAGTGACATAGAGGGAGAGATGTGACAGATTATGGTTGTAAAATGTTGTACAATTTCCAGGCTCACACACACTTGAAAAATCGAAGTCTACATCCACCTCCATGTGCATACAGGAGATGTAGGCGTGTGTATGTAGCATATCTAAACTGGCTCAGTGCCTTAGTAAACTGTGCGGGGGAGAAAAGGGGGACTGTCATTTTCTCTATTAACTTTCTGACTTGAATTTACAAAGCCTGGTATTCATCTGCCCCCAGGTTCCCCCTCCTCCTGACCTGCTTCCGCTCCCAAATCCAGGTCCAGGCTTGCTGTTTGGCCTGCAATGTTGACTTATTTGTTTTGTTTATATTTAGCTTTTTTAAAGGAGAGCGGTTTCCAACCCTCTTAGTAATCAAATTATGCATCTACTCCAGACCGGAATTCTAGTTCCTTACATAATTCCTCTGAAGTTTTATTTCTGGATTCTGAGCATCAGCAAGAACATTACTTTTATTTATTTCAGCTTCTCAGTTCATAGCAGGGAAATATTATTTGAAAAGGTAAGACATAATATTTTCCTGCCAATTGCGGTAAATAGTAGGTGAGCTGTCATTTAAAAAAGGTCACCACTTCTACTACCATCCAAAACACAGTGAGACACAGATACAGCAATGTTAGAGATTATATTATACAAACACAGATAAATAAATGGAGAATGTAGTGATGTGGAAATACTGTAGGTAACAGTCAGTAACAGTGAAAGGAAGATAACGTAGGACTGACTTACATGGTGAAGTTAGAGATGAACGCAGAGGAGGGCAGGTCCACCTCAAAGGCGGCTTCCTTGATGATGGGGAGCTGGTTCCATACTGAACTCTGGACTGTGGTAACAGCATAGCGGGACACCACTGAACACCTGACATGGTAGTCTGTCACCTTAAGCTAGTAACACAACAAATACACGTCTAAATCACTTTAGCTTGGAGGAGAAAGCTGTGAAGTTGAGGATTCACATAAGTTTCCTTATTATATAGGAGCCAACGTCTGTGAGAGACAGTATTTTTGATCCACTGAGGCCAGTTGGGCCAGAAGAGGCCAGTGCAGTGCCCTGTGCTTGACACGTGAATGAAACTTATTTGGATCCAGACAGGTGTGGAATCATCACCACAGATTATAACTGTAGGTTCATGCCAAATTTATATACTGATGTAACACCGGATAGCCATGGATGTTTACTCAGACCCACAGTCCAACCCTGAGGCGTAGGAAAAATAAATCCCAAACCTCACACATAACTGCTTTTGCTGTTTTTTCCCCCCATATCACGGTTTGCCCTGCATTGCTCTGACGAGTCAACGAAACAACACAAAGCAATTCCCTGCATGGTGTCTCTGCCCTCCTCTTGTTTACTTGGGTAATGCTGGCGCCTGCTGAGACCAGTCTGGTCAGTGCTGGCCACATGAGTGCAGGATGAGGCGACAGGCAGGAGGAAGAGAGCCACATCAGCTCCAGCTCGCTGGTATTCAGGAAAACTGTGGTTTGTGCTATACAGACTGATTTACTGTATGTTCTCAGGGAGCTGCTTCACAATTAACACTGAAGCAAACTGAGGGGAAACCACAGTGGAGCTACTGATGATAGCCTGAGAAGTTCTGTTGTTCACTTTGTATAATAGAGGACAAGACCAGGACCAAAGTACTCAGCTTTAGTTCTATTATTTTTGTATAAATGGTTAGACTCATTCCACATTTCACATGTAAATAGATTCAAAGATATTACAAAAACAGTAATGCTTTCCATTATAGCCCACAAGTTACTGTGTGAATATTTTGTATATATGGACGACCAAGAACATAATACTGGGTACCATCAGGTAAAAAGTGCAGGAGACAGCGTACACTTTGCTTCACAGCCTAGTATCTCAACACATAACCTATAAAACTATAAAATATTTTATATTTATAGCCATAAATGCACGTTCTTCTTCCCAAGTCATTGGGAAGAAGAACCCTCTTGAACACAAAGTTGTTACCCCCTTCAATCTCTGTTTTGTCTTCTTGTGTACTTATATATGGGCACCCAATAAGTATTTTACTGATATCCTAAATAATTCATTTGTGGCCTTACTCTAACAATTTAATGAATATATGGCGTTTTATGTGCAGCACTAATACAAACAAACCACACAAACTTACCACTGGTTTTGTTGGTTTGCTTTGACGTTTTACTCTCTGGAAGAGAAACAGAGCAGCAAGTCAATCAAGTGCATGGCTAGTTTGGTAAAGATTTCTGATAAATGTTGTTAAGAGAGGCCAATGGAACATTGTAGTCATTCAGAGCTTAAAAATATCATTTCATAATGCCATCATTTGGTTAAAAAGCCTGCTTTTTGAAGTAATCTGTACAATCTGACTATGTGAGGGTTGGGCTGAGATTTTGTGTCAAAGTAGTCTGAATCAAAGCCATTCATGAATGGAGGGGAAGTGGAACTGGAAATAAATGCTTTCACTGTACACAGGGCCAGTGAAGGTGCACGGTTTGGTCTCAAATGTTAATTTTGCACACAAGTCACTGCTGTGTCAATACATTACCACATATCCTGGTCATTGCTGGGAATTTAACATAAACAAGTAACTTTTAAGAGTGGAAACCCTTTACAGGGAACACGCAAATCATTTAATTTACATAAAGAATAGGAGTGTGTGAGCCAATGCAAGCTGCAAACGCTCACTTTAGGAAACGTGTTGGTCATGTTCAACAACAGTTTGCAGACCAATAGCTCCACCAAAATACATGTGACTGAGGAATGGTTGAGGTACGGATATTCTTGTGTATTTAAATATAAAATAAAGCGCTGTATAATTGTCATACTGTCATTTTACCTGTAGCGGTGTCTTCGAGAAAGTAGCATGCACTGTAGCCTTCACTGACGAAAAAGAAAGAAAAAAAATCTCACCTGTAAAAGAATATTTGCTCCGAGGTGTGCTTCATAATCCCCCGACAATCCCTCTTGCGCATAAAAAGAGAAGAAAACTAGAATGCACTGGATTTTTAAGTTCATCATGTTGATCACAGCTCAGATGTCAGAAGGATCCAGAATGAAGCTGAATTGCCCAGTGGTCTCAGGTTATCAGCGGGACTGAGGCAGCTCGTACAGGAGGACGCTGCGCACACACCTCACATTTTACACCTTAGTTTTTTCCAAGAGGCAGTCTCTCCCCTCCCTCACCTCAGCTTAGTTTTGACTCCACTGCAGCGATAATAATACATTAAAAAATATATATATATGTTGTCACAACAGGTAAACATCCGCCAGGTGTTGCGAAAGTAAAAAAGAGATGATGAAAAGAGCTCAGTCAGAAAGTTGCGTGAGTCCCGCTGGGCTGAAGAAAGCAGCAGCTCCCAGCGTGTGTTCATGCATACTGGAAATTTCGCGGACTGCTGCCACCGAGGTCCATGAGAAATGAGGGATTATTAACCCCTGCTCGACTATTTGAGGAAAGTACCCCGCTACCAAAACACCTCCTCCTCCTCTAAACTCTGCAGCAGTGCTCCCTAAAGAATTCTCCAGTCTCAGTTGTATTCCTTAAATTGCTCCCAAATGAGTTTCCTTTCACAAAGGCCCGTTATTGAGCGACAGGAACAGCACGTTGGTCTGTTGGGGAATCATTTGTTAAATTTAGCTTTAGCTTCTCTGCGGGAGAGTTAAGAACGGAACAGAGCTGCCAAAACGAGACCAACGCGACTTGTAACATGGATTTATTTTCAGGTCGGAGGTGGCTCTTTCTTTACACCATTTATTTACATGATTTCATTCACACCTCCTGAACTTCCGGCGTCTTATCTGCATTACAAACAACACAGTCACGTGTCCACATCTACAACACAATGCTTTGTTTGTTTGGGTGCTGTCCGTGGTGCTGATTCCCCTGTAATTGCATTATCAACAACAAATAATGCAGCCTGTGCAACGGTTATATGAACTCCTGGGTTATAACTCCCTCCACCTTCTTACGTGTGTGTCTCTCAGCCTCAGCAAACTCTAGTCAGACAAGACACGGGAACATTTCACAGACATGTTGAAAACAGACCCTCAGGTACCAGCTATAGGTTACGTCCTCTTCGGTCACTGCAGGGGGAGTTCACGTCCGTTTTTCTCCCATCCCGTCTTCTTCTGCTTTGAAGCTCCCCCACCTCACATTCTGCTGTCACACAATATACCTTCAACTGAAGTCTCTAATTGTTGATCAGTAGCAGCACATCCAGTTTCACATGATTTTAGTCTTTTCTCTCACAGAAGTGTTTATATGTGTTCGGGAGCCGTCTGCAGAGCTTCGTCTCTGTTTCTCTTGATGTCCACATTCTGCAAGGACAGCAACACAAATACTAAGAGTCCATTTAAGGTGAGACAGAGACCGGTGGGGCCACACGTGGCAAGTATCGGATAATAGGACACTTTATTCCCCTTCATTTTCATGCTTTAAAATGATCTTTATGTGTATCTGCAATGAGCCGAAATTAAGTGTAAGAGTAGCACAAGTACATAAATGGCTCAGTGTGCTCACTGGACTGTCTTACACAGCATCAGCTTTAAAGTTTGCAGCTAACTTTAGCTAAGCTTGAGATACAAATTACAAGACATTACTGTCTGCCATCAGACATATGAAATGGACCACAAATGTCCCTTGTGGAAACTTACCGCTGGCCTCTCTCTATGTGTGTTGACTGCTTCAATATTGAGGAAAAATGACTCAATCTTACACCCTGCAATTGAAGAGAAAGGCACAAACTGTCAGGGAAAGATTTACGGTTATCTGAGAAGTCTCAAGGACTCGAGAACCCTCAACCTACCGTAGGCTATTGGTGTGAGTTTGAGCACCGTGTGAAGGGGGCATCTCAGATAAGGCAGCTCATCTTCAGAGGGAGGAAAATAAGATGGTGGAGAGTGTTAGAGCAGTATAAAAACAACATCACACACTGCTGTGTCAAGGAGAGGCTGAGTCTGGTGCTCTGTACCTGCAGGTTTGTCTAAGAAGTAGGCCAGCAGGCAGCGCATTATAGCTTGGTGGCAGATGACCAGAACATTTTCCTGTCGTTCCAGCTCCATGATGACCGGCTCTAGACGATGGACGAGGTCCTCATAGGACTGGAAAAGAGGCACAGTAATAGAAATGTTCATTAATTATACAACCAGACTCGTTTGAAAAAAGGCATACATGCTGTGCAATGCGATCAACTGACCTCACCTGACTTTATTCTTTTTTAATGAACATGTCTGGGAGGATAAAAAGGCCTTTAAAGGAATAGTTCAACATTGTATGAAATATGCTATCTGGCTTTCTTTGTGTGAGTTAAAAAAGAAGAACATCACTCTTATATCTGTAGGTTAAATATAAAAGCTACAGCAAAAGCTATTCTGGCTGGTCCAGTTTGTCAGCTATAAGTGACCATGTAGCGTGTATGCACAGGGATTTTAATGATCCCTCAGAAAGTGAATAATGGGTTAAAATAGAGGTGCTGAGCCTGTGTCCGACTAAAAATAGAGTGAAATGTAATGAAATTGTAAATCCACCCAATGAAAAAATAATAATAATGTTTCCCGGGTTTAAATAAGTGAAAAAAAAAGCAAAAAGAAAAAAGTAAAGGTACAGAAAATAGAAAATGTCCCAGCATATTCAGAGTAACTTACCTCACCCTTGGGGTAACGATACCGATACTTGTCCTGGTCTCTCAGAGCAAACTCTTCTGGGAAATTCTCCTGAATCTCCTCATAGGTGAGCTCCTCACATACACCCTTAGGGAGAAAAGGCCCCATAGCATCATCTCATAACTTGTCGTGTGTATACTTTTTGCATTATAAAACTCAAACTACACAACCTATGATGTACTCAACCCTGAATGCAACATGTGTACTTTATAAACTCACAGCGTCGATCTCATTGAGAGCTTTCCACTGTTCATACTGGACTCCCAGAGCCTCTGCGGTCTGGATGGTCCTCTTCATGTGGCTCGTCCACACCTTCAGGTCACTGATATTCTGACCTTCGATGAAGGCTGCCAAGGCATTAGCATACTGCAGAGAATGAGGGTGAGTTGTTAAATTTAGTCCAATAGGCTTGTCGTCACCTTTTTATTTCTTATAACATTTATTCATTGTGGGGCTTTTTGTGTGCACAATTTGCGTAAAGGGACTGAACCGTCTGAACTCTAGTGTGTAACTCAACTCGGCTCAGTGTACTCACCTTCTGTCCTCTAGCGGAGAGGCCTGAGTCTCCACCGATGCGACCTAAAAGGTTGAGTTCACTCTCTCCATGGCGGCTCAGATAGATTGATCTTGGTGTGACGTGAATGTTCATAAGGTAGTAGACTATCCTGCTCTGAATGTGGTCCTGGACCCGGTTCACCAGGTATCTACTGCCTACATCGAAGATCTTGATGTAGGAGAGCTTCCTGTTCAAAGTCACGGGATTGAGGAGGGAAACAAATATTTCAGAAATTAAGGCTAAAAAGCTGTTTTGTTTGACCCATTGTTCCCTTTAACATTAACTGAAGAAAAAGCACTGTGAGTCGTTACCTGTCTTTCTCATCGTCTATAGACGTGTAACTGGCTCTGTAACACTCAATGCGCTGGATGAAGTCCTCCATGGCTTCATCTATGTCACGATCCACATAATCTGGACTCCCAAATTTTACTTGCTGGAAAGAAAAGTTTTGGAATTTGACTGAGACCACTACATCCCAACGTCTGTAAACATTAAAAAACATTAAAACATTAAAAAAAAAAAACTCTGACAGATGGTGTGAAGAGCACCTTGATATTCTCTGCAATGATCTCTGGGTCTTCACAGATTGATTCCACAAAGAACACCTGCATGAAAATTAATGCAAAGGTTCAAGCAATTAAATTTCCGTCTAATATAATCTTTATTTACCTCTTGTGACCATGTGTTTGGGTTTTTCTCGTATGGATCTGTTAAATATGAGGCAACAGCCAGCAGCAGTTAGCTTAGCTTAGCATGAAGACTTAAAACTGCTAACCTGCCACATTACCCCCCCCATAAAACCACAAATTACTGTTTTTACACTTTGTTTTTTGTTAAGATATAACTATGTTAACCAGCAAGCTTTAGAGGTGCGAAGCTAAGTGGCTGCTGGCTGTGGGTTTATACTGAACACAATGATATGTGACCAGTATCAATCTGCTCATCAAACTCCTGCTAACAAAGTAAACAAGTGTATTTCCCATAAATGTTCCTTTAAACATCACTGTGTCACTTCCACACCTGTACTTGCCTTGTAGCCCTTCTCCTTCGCAAAACTCAAAATAACTGCCCTCCTCTCCCTGGTGGTGTTGGTAGCATCAAACACCTGGAAAGGACAGGACACAGGTGTTATATCAACAACACATCCCTAATACTAAGACAACATATGTTTAAATACAGTGTCATGCAATCTATTATATTATAGATATAGATTTGAAAAGTTTGTGGTTTGGAATAGTCATATTTTATATACTTCATGAGAAGTATATTAAATATGACTAGGGCCACAACCTTAGAAAAGGTTACAGAAGACTTTATTCTATTTTTTTCAAAAGTTGAGTCTCTATGTGTAAACTTGGCAGAGTTCCTCTTTAGTCTCAGTCAGACCTGAATGGCAAAGGGAAAAGTAAAACACACACACAGTTTTATAGTGATTAGAGGGACAGTTTCATTTGTCCTCTTACTCACGGCTACTTGTCCATGTTCCTTTGTGAAGTAGGCGGCGACGTCTTTGAGGGCGGCTGCTGCACAGGCCCTAAGAGAGAAGTTACATTCGTGTAGGCAAAGGAGCAAAAACTGCTAAACTCTCAGCATTAATCAGACCATCTGCATTGTCCTTACTTGCGGATCCTCATGGCCTCCTCATTATCAGGTTTAAAGAACTCAAAGTTCTTATAGATCTTGACGGCCTCCCTCCGGTACTGGCCCACATTAAACACTGGTGGGAGTGAAAAACAAGAGGTTAAAAAAATAAAATGCAGCTTGCTCTTTCAGGGAAAGAAAAAAGCTTGCGCTGTAGCTAATGTTAAAACATTTGATTTATTGCATCTTTGATTCACGGATTTTCTCTGAAAACGTACTTTTGGTAGGAACTCCAATCCAGTTCAGGTAGCGCGTGAGCTTCTTAGAGATGTATGTCTTCCCTCTGGCTGGCAAACCCACCATCACAATCATTGTAGGAGAGTTACAGAACTGAGGCACCGAGGCTGAGATGAAAACAAACACACATAACATAAAAAAGTAATTAGTGAACGATGTTGGACTGAGTGTTATTGTTACTGCACATGTGATAAGTCATTCAGCACAGGAGCATCAGTTTCTGTGGTGCAGGACATGTGTGGGGTGTGTGTGTGTGTGTGTGTGTCGCTGCCAAGTTAATCTTCATTAAGAAGGTGAACAGGAGCTCCGAGGTGCAGCTCAAATGTCTGTAAACCAGTGTAGTGAGACACTCGGCTTATCTGCCGGCCTGTCTGTCTTTGGCAGCACGTCTTGACACAGAAAAGTGTCCAACCAAACACAAACAAAAATCAAATAAACACAGACACATAAAGAAGTCAAATACACCCTTAAAGAAGAGAAAAGAAAACATTTACTAACCAGATGCTCCACCTCCTCCTCCACCTCAGGTAGTCACACAGAAACAACCAGAGCAGCACAGTGTGCTGCGCCATATGGTCGACAGTCACAAGAACAAAACACTCCTAATGTCCAGGTGAGTTAAAGTGTGAGAGTCTTCCCTGCAGACTGTTACAAATCAGCTCAGGTATACACAACACTGTCCTCAACATAAACACAATCATTCTTACTGGACAAATCAAAGACTTTGCTTCAGACTGTGTCACCACTCACAGTTATTTAATGAAGCTTAAATGAAGAAAACCCAGGCTTTTCAGCTAACTGGAGAGATGAGCCACTGAATGACTTCTGACCAACATTACTTGCTCACAAAATGTCCACACAAACTTCACGTTTTTGACAGAATCCTGGAGCTTCTGTGTGTTTCTTACCCAGTCATGACCCAGCTGCTACATGCTTGTCTGTCTCTGGGGTCAAAGAAGGCCCAGTACTTTATAAAGCAGACTGCAGGATTACTTGCCAGTGAGCTACCCCCAAAAGTACCCCGGATGGCCTGTCTGTGTGTCTATACAGGGACAGGGAGAGCGTCAGCCTCCAGGCTGTTCGATTATGAATGGAGTATGCTGCATCAGCAAAATCCTCAAAGGACCACGTCAGACACTGAACAGAGAGCCAGCGCCGACCTGGTTTGATCCAGCCTGGCTGTCATCACATGGCTGACTCCTCTCTGTCTCTCAGACTGCTGCCTGCCCACCTGCATCCCCTGACAGGACTGAGCTCAGGAGAAGAGGGGTCCAAGCTACAGGTCCAGCACAGACAACACAAAACACACCTGTGACTGCTGCACACACCACCTCCACCTGCTGAAACCAAAGGCAGAACAGACAGCAGCAAGATAGAAAAGATGTTTTTTAATCTTCATCTGAGAGGCAGGTTTTTACTGCACTTACAGCCCCTCCTGCGGTTCAGGTTGCAGCCCATCCATGGCACCCAGATCTTGAGCAGAGGAGTCTGTGTGAGTTTTTTCTCTTCTATGGACATATTAATGGTGAGAGCCATGAGGCCTGTGTGGTGGACGAAGGAATGTACAGCAAAGACGCGCGCCTCTTTTCGATCTGTGTGCATGTGTGTGCTTCACTGAACACTACCTACTGCAGGTCAGCTGACAGTTCTAAGGAGAAGTACTTGGTAGGCAGGAGGGGGAGGACCTGAGGCCAGGCTGCTCATCTGCCCCTCCGTCTGTTTCATGATGTAAAAGGCCTGAGGGCAGCTGCCAAAATCTCTGTGGTGATGTCAGACAGCAGGGAAGCATCCAAATCCACCGTGCTGTACATCTGTTGTGGTGACACAGCGGGTTTCTCAGTCAGAGTGAGAGCGACAGAGTCACATGAGACAAGTATAGCAGACGTTGGAGCCTCTCATGAATTCAGATGAGCAGGGCTGGTGCAGTTGAAATTCTTCTTTCTTACCACTAGAGGGCAGTTTAAACATTAGATTTAGATCCACCCAAGTTTATGAAAGTAACAGTTGTTGTTCAATGGACATGTCATTTACCGAGACTATAGAGATACCATGTTGAAATCCTGTGAGCATTTAGAGACTGAGTTTGTTTAAATTCAGCTAAACACCTAATTCACCTCTAAGGTGACGCTGCCATTCATTAAAGCAGGGGATGCTGCTTATGTGAAAAGACACCCACATCACCAGAGCTATTTTTTCTCCTGTGGGCGGAAAAATTAGCACCGGAAAGAGAATGTAAATCATTAACACTACAGTATATTAGTCAGAATCTGCACCTCAAAACAGTAAAATTGCTGAATTCTAAATTTTTATTGAGTAAAAGAAGCAGATATGTTCGAAACAGTACATGCACCACAAATGTGTTCTTTGAGGAATAGTTTGACATTTTAGGAAATATGCAGAAAGACGGGACACAGTGGGAAACAGCTAGCCTGGCTCTGTCTAAAGGTGAAAATACTGGCACCTCTAAAGGTCATTCATCATGTATATAACATGTCCTTTCTTACTAACCAGCAGCTGACTGCAGTTCCACATTTATCAAGGCCACCGGCATAATTTTGGGAGGGGTGTCATACTGGGCTGCATACTTGATATATACATGTTTAATTTATTTTATCATGCTTTATATTCTCTGTGCCAGAGTCTCTGTGTGTTCTTTGCGTTACCTGGCTGCAAGACAAAGATAATATGAGGAATGGTATCATCAAACTCTAATGCCACAGAGAGAATAAGCAAATTTCCCAAAATGTGAAATGTTTGCTCTAAGTAAATAACTTGAGCAAATGTACTTGGACAGTGACAGCTATTAAAAATCACCTGTTTCATTTCTGTTTTTCATAAGAGATGCAACATATGGGGGAAAAAAAATCCAAAAAGTTTCCAAGGACTCAGTAAGTTTTACTACAACTTAAATATCGTGACCCCAAAAAAAGGGTCACCAGTGACATAATGCTGCAGGGCGCCCTGTATCAAATTATCAAGTCACAGTACTCACACCTTAATGTCACTCGTTCCATTGAATTCAAACAGGCAACATTATTTACCCAGCTTTGACCTGTGTTCAAAGTCTAACAACCAGTTTCTCTCGGACAGTGATTAGCAGGGCTGTGATAACCACTAATGGTCAACTCTTCCTGTTTTGGGATAAACTGAAACGTTAAGGGCTCATAAAGCCACGCCAGTAAGATTCACTCCATGAAACAAAACAGCTGACTGGGATTTAGAAAAAGCAAACATCATTTAACAAGAAAACTGAGATACACTCCTAACTTCCTAATTCTTATTTAGCGTATTTATATCAGCTACTTGTGCAACTGCTTCTCTCAATATGGGAGTTACTTCATAGCTGCATAAAGCATGGCATTATAGGACAACACAGTGGAAACCTTAGTGCAAGATGTCTCTTATGCATTGTTTTGGCATGCTCTCTGCAGAAGCAGTTTTTCAGTGATCTCACCTGCACTGTCACACCTGCGGAGCCTCATGTGTTCCAGCTGGGGAAGCTCCATTCTGTGCTACACCCCAATCAGGCAGCAGCTTGAGACCATCGACACAGAGTTGTGAGATCAGTGGCAACAGAACTGATGCTCTTTTTAAAGAAACTAAACCCTGGTGCCAAAGTATTCCAAACCGACCCCCACCACCACCCATCTGAGCCCTCTCTTTTCATGACACATAGACATATGATAGCAGCACACTGGGCTTGTCCTTTAATGTTTGCCAGGGCCAGAGTTCACAACGTACACACAGGGCGTGAGAGCAGCAGCACTCAGGGGGCACGTCACAACAAGTGCAAAGGTCGCTGAGAAGGAGATTGTTGTTGCACAGGGTTGCACAGGGAGCCATGGCAACATTTATGCTTACACACCGCAATCACTCCTCGTGCATTTCGAGGAGGGAATTGTTGTCATCTGTGCGGTATCACTGAAGTGTGTAGTACACTCTTCAACAAATAGAGGGGCTGTAATATTTGAGATCAAAACCGAAGTAAGTCAAGTATAGGACAGTCATGGTGGTTTAAATACACTGCAGTGGCCCTGGAACATTTACAGAGTGTCTGAGATACCAAACAGGTCTTGACTATGCTTCGGGTTCACAATGGAAAAGTGACAAAATAAAGGATACTCAAACCAGACATGCAGTCTCACTGCTAAAAAAGTAAACTAAACATGGTCAGTTCTTAGTGTGCTGTTGACAGACACTAGCTGTGTCATGAATCCACACTAAATATTAATTCTATATAGTTTTCCGTATCATCACAGCATACTGTTTTATGAGAAAACCTGTTTAAACATTTGCTACTAATGGAAACTACAATAAGTTTTAATTCTTTCTTTTTTCAGCTGGGAACTCCTAAAAGTGAGAACATGACGTATTAGTGTTTTAGTACGATAAGTATTAATACGCAGTATGGATTTAACACACAGTAAATATGCTCCCACAGTGCAATGCACAAAGTTAAATAAGGAGTGACTCATGCAACGAGCCCTGAGACATAAACGACCACATGTGACATTTGCCCCTACCCTTTGAGCCCCGACCCCCCCGACCCATAAGAGCGTAGCAGCAGCAGGCATACCTGACCCTCGTCATCATGGTAACACTAATAAACACACGGTTAAGGTTAAGGTTGTGGCCGTGGTTAGTGTTTGGTTAGGTTTAGGCACAAAAACTACTTGGATTAGAAAAGATTCGTGGTGAAGGTTAGAGGACCTTCTTCATCATGGTTACGTATTCATGGTTAAACGGGATCAAGGATCAAGATCATACGAGATCAAGGTTGCCAAACATCATGGATGACAGAAACAGCACTGACTATTGGTTTCACATATAAACAAACAGTGCTCTCCAGAGTTTTGTTGACACATCCATCGGCCTAAACCACCTCCCAGTGGAGACTTTGTTGCTTTATACTATGTAAACTGACTTCCTACTTTGCTCCCGCCATAATTACTATGGCCACTAGAGGTGAGCTAACAATAAAATGGAACTGTGGGCCACAAGAAGCTGCTTGCATAGGCGACCTATGCACTCCTGTTTTTTTTTTTTTTATCTACTGTACATAATTGGTATGTAGTAAGGATGTGGGACAGAGCAGTACCTTAAGCTATACAAAGTAAAACTAATGATTAAAATCAAAACAACTATTGGATATCTGCTCGATAGTTTACTAGACCACCAGCAATGTCTTTGAGTAATGATGGTAAGAATGCAGTAAGATCTTCAAGACATGGCATGACATTTCTGCTGCCTGCAAATGGCAGAGCTGTAGCCTCGACACTCAAGACTTTAATTCGAGTCTGATGTAAAAGAGGACTCCATACATTTAATATTGCATTCTTGCAGCATTGCAAGAAGAAGGTAGAAAACAGATGCAACATAATCAGTCAATTTTAATATTTTTAATATATATATATATATATATATTTTAGCATTTTAATATTTCTGTAAAATTCTGCATTCTGCAAGTGAGCAAAGTCATTTCCGGACTGTGTTTGGGCAGAAAAGCAAACAGGCAAAAATCTGGGCAGAAAGTTTTTAAAGGGCACCTGCACATTGGCACATTTGGTTGGATCAACGGGCAGCAGGATGGAGTTTACTCAGTGACATGCAGAGTTATAAATTCACCTGCATTTCAACCAGTGACTCAGCAGGTCTGCTGCATGATCACCTCAAATGCTGGATTCTTCTTTATTTGGATACAAAGTCACAGAGTCTGAGGTTGCAGAAGCCTGAGGTGAGGATTTATTTTACTAACAAACTGTACATCTCTGCTTGTGTGCTAAGTTTTTCATTAAATAAGAGTTTGTATCTACTGTAACTAACAACTGCTGAAAAAAAAACAATCTTGTACAGCAAGAATATTTAAACAAAAAGTTTTCATTTTTTGGTTGTTTTTTTTGGCATTTGAGCTCGAACTGAATCTATGTCTCAGTCATCTATTGCATCTAGACTGTGGTTTTGGTTTATCCTGCGTATTGCATTTCATGATAAGTCTGTGGTTGTGCCCTAAATTCGAGTGAAGGATGTTGCCATAATTCGTTGTGCAGCCAAAACTTTAAGAACAGATGAATCAGATATGATTCTAGATGCTGTCGTGTCATGTAATGCTTGTCTGCTGAACTGCTTTAATTTTAGTTGAATACAGAACATGACACTGTCAGAGATCGGACTTTGACTCGGTTAAGTGGTGCTAAACAGTTCCAGGAAAAAAAAAAATAAATAAAAAAATGAGTGAGACTTTGGACAAAGAGCAAAATGGAGCAGGTGCTCAGCTTTAGCAAAGAACAAAACCACCACCTTTAAAAGAGACGCATCTAGTTCACAATTGTCAAATGCTTATTCTAAGCATGAGAGCATAAGTAGTTCATACATCTAAACACTATGCAAAGAAAGAAAGAATAAGGAACTGACTCAGCTATGTACATCCCTTTATCAAGCTGTTTCAACATGAAGTCACATTCCTTAAAGCACCACAAATCAATACATTTTATATTAACAACCAGTCAAAGTTGCATTGGAATGATGTCTTACATACAGACGTTATTTGTAAATAAATCAACTTGCTGGAAACCAGTAAAATTACTTTTCTGAGGTTAATTTGTGTGTGGCACCAGATGCCAGATTTTTGCTGAGAAACTGCAAAAAAAAATCCAGACGATGCACAGTTAGCGCTCAGAGGAAGTGATCCATTAATTGTGACTACATCAAACCATCAAGTGGCTTCAGTGGTTAAAAAGTAATGTTAGTAAGCAATACTGTAACGTCTGAAATTCCTTCTGTTTGTCTGCTGCACAAGTTATGAGCACAAAAGCACCGTCACTCTAGATATTATATTAGTATAACATGTATGACGTGTCAACATGTATGAAAGCATGCAGTTTACCATCAAAATATACCAAACACCATAGTCTGTATTTTGGGTGTGTTACGTTAGTGACATAAGTATTAATTACTAGTATTATCACAGTGCACCACCCGATTAAAATCCAGGGATCTGACCAGATTTCCAGATGCTAATCAATAATTATGCTCTCTGAGCTGAGCTGACGGAGAGTTTCCGTTTTACGGAACATTTTCCACCCATTATTTTAACGATTTGTGAAACCAAAACTTCTCATATCAATCTCCCCATAAGATCTCATTCATGCCAGTTTAGTTCTAAAGTGTGTGTACACATCTCACTATGGCTCTGATGGGAAACACATCATAAACACATCATAAAATAAGTTTTAAGAGTGTACATCATACTGATATTTTTCACATGGCCAAAAACATGATTTCAAATGAATCCGTAAATGGGCAACTGTTTGCAATGACCGTTTTTTAGGTGATAATATGGGAGTTAATGTGTGGAATTTTACTACCCATATCTGCTCAGTAAGGTCTGCGTCTCTTCTACAGTGATGGGGCCATATGCAGCTCTGGCGTTCATCCTGCTGTTTTCCTCCAGTTGCGATGGTGGAAAAGTGCTGGTTTTTCCTGTAGATGGGAGCCACTGGCTGAACATGAAAGTCCTGGTGGAGGCTCTTCATTCCCAGGGCCATGAAGTCACAGTGCTACGTTCCTCCACCAGCTGGTACGTGTCCGAAGTCTCACCCCATTACACCTCCATCACTATAACCCTGGAGGAGTCCCAAAACATAGAAAGCCAAGCCTTCATGACCTCTTTCTTGAAGAAGACAATAGAGATTCGACAGTATAAAAGCTCACCATGGGCGTTTTTTGAGTTTTATAGGAATTTCTTCAACCTGATAAGGGAGAACCAGCAAGTTGTAGCAAATCTGGTCGTCAGCATCTTTGAGAATAAGACACTGGTTAAGGAGTTGAGGGAAACTGGGTACGATCTTTTTCTGACTGACCCAGTATTTCCAGCTGGAGTGCTGTTGGCTCACTATTTCCAACTTCCTTTGGTTTTCAATGTGCGCTGGCTTTTCATTGGAGAGGCACACTTTGCCATTGCTCCTTCTCCCTTGTCCTACGTCCCCGAAGTTTTCTCCCATTACTCTGACAAGATGGACATTTTTCAGAGATTCATTAACATGATCTATCACAGCATGATGGTTTACATGTACTACTACGTCTCAAATCCGCCTTACCAGGCTGTGTGTGACAAATACTTTGGAAACAATGTCAGCACCTTGTCTCTCATCAATGGAGCAGACCTCTGGCTAATGCGGGTTGACTTTACATTGGAGTTCCCTCGGCCCACCATGCCCAATGTCGTCTACGTTGGTGGGTTTCAGGTTAAGGCCTCCAGGCCTCTTGCATCAGATTTAGAAGAATTTGTGCAGAGTTCTGGTGAACATGGGGTGGTGGTCATGACTTTGGGGACCCTGCTGAGTGACCTTGGCCTTGAAATATCAGAGATCATCGCCTCAGCATTTGCCAACATCCCTCAGAAAGTCGTGTGGAGACACATCGGGAAAAGACCTGTCACACTAGCCAACAACACCATGCTGGTTGAATGGCTGCCTCAAAATGACATACTAGGTCACCCTAAAACCAAGCTTTTTGTCACACATGGGGGTACTAACGGACTTTACGAGGCCATCTACCATGGTGTCCCGGTTCTGGGCATTCCTCTCATCTTTGACCAGCCCGACAATATGGTGCGCATGAAGGCCAGGGGAGTAGCTGAGATTGTTGATGTGACAACTTTGGATGTTGAGTCTCTGACAAGTGCTCTGAAGAATATTCTAGACCCAAAGAAACCCTACAAACAGAACATGCACAAACTATCACAGCTTCATCGTGACAAACCAATAAAACCCATGGAAAGTGCTGTTTTCTGGATTGAGTACGTCATGAGGCACAAGGGGGCAGCACATCTGCGCACCGAGTCATACAAGTTGCCGTGGTATGCCTATCACTGTCTAGATGTGATGGCGGTTTTTCTAGCATTTGGGCTGTTAATCGCTGCGCTAGTTGGGGTTTCCTGCAGATGTCTCATTAGACGTTTCATATGGACCAAGAAGTCCACATCCAAGTCTAAGAGTGAATAGATAACCCGATGACAAATGATGAGATTTTAAGAGTCAGATGAAAACAGAGCAGTAATTCAGTAATACTGGTATATACATATCTTATACAGCACCTAACGTAAAAAATGAGTGGGAATGTGTTGGAAATTCAAATTCATGTAATACCAGTTTCAAAAAATTAGCTTTCTGAAAATTTCACAAATATAATTAATAAATAAATAATTAAAGTGCATCATGAATTAGTTTCACAATGTTATTTTATTCTTTTAATTAATTATTTATTTGTATAATGCAATGGCTCATATTATGGAAGTTACAAAAAAGGGTAGGTGACTGGTGACAATTTTTTGTTTATGAAAACAATATATATACATATATACATAAAGACATCTTACACACACACACACACACACACTTTTCTGTTTTTTGTTTTTGTTACACAGAATTGTGATGTAACATGTTCACTTGTGTTAAAAATCTGGTTTGTGTCACAGACACAGAGCCGGAGTTTGACGGAAGCAAACGGCTGAACATCTGATGAGCTCGCTGGAGCTGCTCTCTGAGCTGAGCAGGAACTTCTTCATTTCCATG
>JBBMJY010000012.1:22449564-22464427 GCA_037833715.1 Toxotes lorentzi
GTAGTAATCCACCAAAAATGGCAGTGTGAGCAGATACAAAATATCTGCAAGTCCAAGGTTGAGAACAAACACATTGACACTCCCCAGTTTCTTCCAGTTCTGCAGCAAAGACTTCAGTCCCCATCCATTAGCAACCAGACCAATGATGAATACAAAGATGAAAACAGGAGGCAGGAATCTGCCTGTGAAGTCAAAGCTGAGACGAGGACAAGACGTGTTCTTCATTTTCATCAGTTAGCACGTTTCCTTCTCTTTGTGAGCTTGCTGGTCTTCTGTTCAGATAGAAGCAGAATGGGTAATTCGGGGAGGACTTCCTCTTTAACACCCCAGTCTCTACATGCATTTGAGTTTCGGCACCAGCAAGTCTCTAAGGAAATTACACTAGTTAGCTGGTGTCGTGGCTGGTGGTAGAAACACAAGCATGGAGCACCCAGATAGCACAGACACACAGGCAGGTTGGTGCAGTGAAGTTACTTTAAGGCAGGAAACAGACAACAGGTACAAAAAATACTGCTAAGCAGGCAAGGTAACAAGAACATACCTCCACGGATATACTGTATACAGCACAAAGGGAGACTTGAACAATGAGTTTACAAAAAGCCCCACATTACTTGCGACTGCCCCAAACAGCTCATCAGTATGAGGAGGAAGGAGGAGGAGTGATAATCTGAGATGTCTATATGAACCTGTGAATACTGTAATGAAATGAAAAAAAAAATAAATCGGAGTACAACTGCAGGACGTATGTAAAATATTGTCATTTTTCACTATACATAAGAGACATCTTTTCAGAATTATTTACAGCAGCACAGGAAAAAAAGAAATAAGTGCAATGTCATCTGACAACAAACAAACACAACCATACATGTTAAAAGTTGCATTGCTCGTGTCAGAAAACAAGATCTGTCAACACTAAGCTTGGAGTCATTCTGTAGAACAAATTTTTAATTCTCGGAAATTTGCTCTTTAAGGTATACTGTATATTGCGGGTTAGCAATGTAAATATGTCATTAAACAATTTTTATGACCGAATTAACATCAAGGTCTGCTGTCCTCAGTTTCTAGTTGTCTTTCTTGGGATTACTTCTGCTCCTAACAAACATTTTGAACTACATGTGACTGGTTCAGTCCCGATTTGTCCACTTAAGGAACACTGGAAGAATTAGACTCCAACTTCAAATTACAGATTTGGAAAAAGTCAACTTGTTTTCATCACGTCACACCTCGACTTCTACTTTTTACAAAAACTACCCACACGCTACCAGTTTTGTTTCTCACTCTTGGCTCCCTGTCTCTTTGAGGACTGAGGATTTTAGAATGTTACTTTCGACATACGAGACAGTACATGATCAGGAGTTGTCATGCTCTCTGATATCTGGGAGGAAAAGTCTCAGAGAAGTTAAATCAGTGCACATCTTTTGTAAGAGTCTTAAAACCCACTCATTATCTTATTTCTAGTTCTAAGTTTTACTTATTTACCCCGTGTTATATATTATCTTCTCTCCCTCTTTCCTTTGTGTTTTTCCTGTAAAGCACTTTTTGACTTCTGTTTGGATAAGTGCTATGTAGTGTAAATAAAGTTTGCTTACTTGCTTGATTTACCAAATGATTTTGAATCTTGAATCAGGCCAAAACCCAGCAAAATGATACCATCCCAAGGTGCAGGAGCGTAAAGGAGCTATGAGCGATAAGTGCAGACAGCGGTCGTCCAATTGTGAAGATCAACATTCATCACAACTCAGTCACAGTTTTTATCTACAATGATCATTTCCTCTTTCAAGGTCCATTGATTCGAGGATTCCTATGTGGATCCGACTGATCCAACTCACTGTTCAAACCCCGAATCAGTCAGTGAAGTCTTACTGTTCTCATTCAATGCTCACACAGGCCGATCAGGGCCTGTATCCCCAAAGAGCGGGGTTTCTGTACGGTGTGTAGGGGCAGTTGTTGTGACAGGCACATGAGTGGATCATCATCACAGCTTGCTGTAGGAGCCTGCCAGAGGGGCAGCGGAAGGTCACCTCAGCAGTGGTGGTTTGATAAGGTGTGCAGCAGCGAGAGTCAGTGCACTGTCCGCAGTACTGGAGCTGGTAGGCGTGAGTGCTGTAGCAGCCCTGGTGAACGAGCCGAATGGGCCCTGGTGACGTGTAGCTGGACTTACACCGCCCCTGTTGTCCCCACTGAGAAAACAGCACACACACACGCACACATAGTGTGAAGAGATAAAAATAGTTAAACCCAGTCAGGATGCAATGATCTGATTATTTGCACATTAAAGATTTCTAGATATCTAGGCATAAATTCAACTATATTTTTGGACAGGTCCAACCACACAACACTGAAATGCTGCAGAATGAAATGCAATCTGCATATGTAAAAAAAAAAAAAAAAAAGAAGAATTTATTCTACTTTAATCTTTGACACCGTGAAGTCTTTTTATCTACAAAAAGCAAATCACTGCTGTTATTCAGTTTGGTTAATATTAGAATAAGGTCATAGTTTGTGTTAATTAAAGCTAATGTTATTTTTAGGTCTGTGAAGGAGTCCAGTTCTGGTGTCCTGCATGAAAGTCCAACATACACACTACTTTGTGCACTGGCACTGGACAGTGTCATTTTACAGAAAGCCTAAGGTGCAGAATCATCCAGTAATTCTTACTGTACAGATACTGGACTGATATTTTAGTAGGGGAAAAAAAGTCTGTCGTAGGTCTCATCTTTGTTGTTGTTGTTGTTTTAATTTTAGATTTGGTTGTGCCTAGAGAAGCTCTGCCTCTAAGACATTCTGTTGATGTATTTGTGTGTTGTTGTTCACCACATCCTCAACAGGGCAGTTTGTCCTCAACTTCTGAGATAATTTATCTCTAAAAAATCTGCTCAACTCTTTCCAAGATGTGACACATGAAACCAAAACCATTTTTTATGAGTTGGCTGAGCTGTCAGTTAAAAGTCAACAGGAACATGGCAGGATATGTGGGGAGGTAAAAACTGACCACATAAACTAGCAGAATTAAGGTAGCAGAATTATGCAAGAAGTACTGTGCACTCACCATGGGTTTCCTGGGGGGGGGCTGAGCTGCATGGCAAGGCCGCACTTTACAAAGTCGAGTCTCCATTTGTAGCTTGCAGGCAGGATTCTGGTTAGAAACCCGTGTGGAGACCCCAGCCCCACAGCTCTGGGAACAGGCACTCCACTGGGTGCTCTGCTCTGCACAGGTGGAGGCAGGTGGGACCAGCTTGTTTAGAGGGTGATCCCTCGGGAGACCGGGCCACAACCTGTCCGGTCTCATGGCTGAAGGAATACCAGATAAAACAACGGCCAGAGTAAGAAGCTGATTCAGATCACATTCACAGTTCATGTTGCAGCATCTATGCGTGCGGTGATCACTAATGGTCTGAATGTAAAGGAACAGTTTGACGTTAGGGGAAATACACTTATTCTCTTGCCAAAAGTTAGATGAAAAGATCGACACTGTGCCTGTGTGTTCAGTTTTGACTGAGCTTTGAAGGGTTGTAAAGCCTTGACTGCTTCTCCGATCTGTGTCACAGCCAGTGCTGCAGCTCCCACTGCTGACAGAGTTGACAAGCAGACCAAACTGCAATAACCAAACTCTGCTCCAAACTAAAGTAGATGCTGACTGAACTTACTTACCCCAGTGAACCATTTCCAGTAACTTTCTCTTTTTCGCTTACAAAAATTTCCAGCCCAGGCCAATGCTTTGGATTTTTGTGAAGCAAATTTTTGTTCCTCCCAAAACTAACATGTAAAAGTCATAATAATCAGCTGATTTTCAGGCACGAAAATGGCAGGATTTGTATTCAAGAACAAAATGTTCCTTTGCTGCTCTCAGAATGTAGTTTGACTCAGACAGTGTTTGGAATTGGATGTTTTTAGAGTGGCTTCATTTCCTTAACACACTCCATCTATTTCTCTCTCTCTAACACACATACACACTTCCCATTTAATGGAGTAATGTCTCAACATAGCTTCATACGTTTAATTGTCACACAGCTGCAGTTGGTTTTTGTTATGAAACTAGGAAACCTATGAAAGTATGTTTTGAATTTTCCAAAGAAATCTGGGTTATATTTGGACTCTGGGAGTTTTCCTTTGCCTAGACACACCCCAGTTTAATGCAAAAATGCTCCAGTAAAAACTTCCAGACATGACCACCAGTGACAAAGCTCATACAAATAAAGGAAGGATCGTGTTGCCATATGGACAAATCGTCAGTGAGAAAATATGTTGTAAATATCCAGCTCTGATGTCAGGATAAAATTTAAAGGAACAGTTCAACATGTTGAGAGCTTGGTGATAAGATCAACATAGGTATCTTACAGGTGCTAGAGTTGTATCAACCATCTCACCAAACTCTCGGCAGGAAAGCAGATGAGCCCATTTCCTAAAATGTCAGTTCATTTAAAGCCTAACATAAAACATCCATCCGTCCACCTGTGGAGTTTACCTGTGATAGCATCCTGAATGACCGTGTTCTCTAGGTTTTCACACACCCACTCCTTGCAGCATTTTCCTGGTAGTCGGATGTGCTGTGGATTGGGACAGTCTGGAGTGGGAAGACGACCAGTCATGGGACAAGCTGGCACACAGATCACCCCTCCGCCTCTGCAGTGGCAGTAAGTATCACAGGAAGGCTGAAACGACTGGCCCTCACTGTAAGTGATGCCGTTGACTTCACAGCCCAGATCCTCCTGACCTGTGGGAAACACAGCACAGACGCCGTCTTTTCTCAGCCACACCTGCACCTTGGATGGAAGTGGGAAACTTAATCAGGAAGCGAAAGTTAGGTGTTGAGAGAGTGGGGGGAGGCAGATGGATGCAGGGGGACACAGCAGAGGAAAATGAAAGACGAGGACACAGGAACTGCTGTCCCTGCCAGTGGTTATGTAGTTTTATGGGAAACCAGGCCTCTCTGCTGAGAAACTGAGGAGTCTGTTTTTCAATCCATGAGTGTTGTCTCTGCAATCTATCATGCTCAAAGGGCAGTCATTAGAGGAAAAGTGTCAACAGCAGCCCTGGAAATAGAAGCTGAAACGTTTTGGAGTTCTGGCACTGCACCGCCGCCCAGTAGGCTGTCCTGCTCAGCTGCACGCTCTCTAAACATTAACTGTCTGTTTGTCACGACTGGCTGAGGATCTATCAACCCCTCCCTGTACGTCCTCCACCCGCAATCTTACCCACACAGACATGGGCCTGGTTGTTTTCTTGTTAGAAGAGGTACTCACTGACACATTCCCCAGGGTCTCCGGGAAAGCTGGCACTGTAGTCACACTGCAGTCCTCTCTGGCTGTCGCAGGGAAGCATCTCAGTGCAGGACTCACCTCGCTGCCTGGCACACACCTGGCAGCACCGGCAGCCATCCAGTACCAGCGGTACTTCTGTGGGGCACTGCGGGGCAGGACTAGGGCAAAGGCAGGGCCTGTCACACAGCTGACACAACACCTGCAGGGACAACATGCACAGGAACAGAATGGAGAATTATAATGTGATATATATATATACATCCTCATCACTGTAGCCTCTAATTTTGCTGTTATCAACACCACAGTTATCACAATCATCTAAATGACTGATCTCATTACCACATTCTTACATGTCTTTACAAGAGTAAAGAAAATATTATTGTATTCTCAGAAACTGCACGTCGGTATCCAACACTGTCAGGCCAAACCACTGTTTCCAATTACATGTGTCTGATGGAGCCAAAATACAGGCAAAGTTCTGGACGAGCCCAGTCTCACTTAACCAGAGCAGAAGAATCCCTTCAATGCTTCCTGACAAAGACACTGTAAAGATCCAGTCCACCACTTGTTTTCATGTACTGCACAGTAAGGTTATCTTACTTTCAAACATATACTCCAACAGCATTGCACTTTATTAACATACTGATAATCAACTTTAAACAACAAAGTGACATGATCACACTGAGCATGTGAAAGAGGAACATGTCTCCTTGTGTATGCAGACGGTCTGTGTGTTATAAGAGTCATGGAAAGATGATTCTACACAGTGAAAAAATTTTTCTAAAATAAAGTAAAAATAAAAATAAAAATAAAATAGAACATTGAATAAAAGTACAAATACTGCAATACCCACCCGACTCAGACAAAACAGGCAAACACATCTCCTCGGGTTTAGTAAACTGTGATTTGCACAATTTTCTCACTATATTTACACAGCGCTGTCTATGAGCTGTCTGGATAGAATGGCTATAATCACTCTTCTTTACTTTTGTATCAGTGAAATAACTATAATTTCTGAATAAAGGATCACAATGAGACTCAGAAACTGAAACTGAGACTCAGTGATTTGCTGCACAGAAGATTTCTTCAACTGCATCTCAACATTTATCAATAATAACAATAAAACGAGCCAAGAAAAACCACAGGAAATCAGCTTCATTGTTTGAACTCTCATGCTTACCTTATCTCACTCCACACACACACACACACACACACAGAAACACATAACCATCTCATTTAGATGTAACTACTGTAAATAAGCAGCAGCAGGCCTCACCTGAGTAGCCACACACAGCAGGACGGCCACAGCAGTCACACAGTCACACAGCGGTCGGTCCATGGGGGCTGGTGTTGCTGATGGAGCTCGGTCTGTCTCACTAACCTGTGTGACGGTGTGGTGCGACCAGTGCAGCTGTTTGCTAACTGCTCATTCTTGCGCCTGCTGACATTTATAAAGTCTGGACTCTGATGTCACAGGCTGACTACCGTGTAAACAGCCACTGGACCAGCATCAGAAATGTTTCACATTCCTCCTCCCTGCTGCCCATTTCCACTTCCAGACACACATACACCTCCACCCCCAGCTCTTTCCCCTCTTTTTCCTCTCCTCCCTCTCTTTCCAGTCTTGTGGCGCTCTAAGTTTACACAGCTTAACACGAGCTGAGGGGAGAAAAATACATTAGTCCAGTTGTCTACAAGTCAAACAACCTCCAGGGCTTTTGTGGCGATGATTCTGAGTTAAGCTGATGAGACTTTATCTTCCTGATGTTTTAAAAAGCTGATGGTCAGACAAATAGTAGTAGCTGAACGTTTGAAAGGACGGATATGGAGCAGATATTTCCACTATGTAGATTTTCAACACAAAGCCTAAAATACCCTAATGTGCAACTTCAGCCACACTTAAAAGAGATTGAATCCTTCTCTTCCCTCTGGTTTCCATGGTGTAAGGGAAACATGTCTGAGGCTGACATGAACTTGAGTAGTTGTGATTTCTTCTACTGTGAAAGAAGCCAGACAAACAGTTCAAAAAAGAAAACTCAAAGACACGTGTTGCATTAGACAGACTGTAATTGTGTGTGTGTAAATGTGCAAATATCATCTGCAAAACAAAAAAGAAAATGGCCTCTGGGGATGTTATACTTTTACATATTATGATACTGGATTGCTATTAGTAATGTATTAGTAATGTATTAATGTATTAATCCTGAAATATCAACCTCATGGTGGCGCTAGAAGAAGTTTTGTGCTAATCCATCCAGTAGATGTTGTGTTTTTCACAGGATAAGTGAAAATCTTTACCTGCAGGCGTGCTAGATAGAAAGTCAGAAGATCGCCAAAGTCATCAGGATTCATCCTCTAGGGAACATGAATGTTTGTACAAGATTTCGTGGCAGTTCATCAGAAATTTGTTGATACAAGTCTGGTCCAGAGTGATGGACAGACTGACTGACTTTGCCATCCATAGAGCGACGATCATGGCTAAAGACTTATCAAATTATTAAAAATACATTTTTACAGCCCCATCATGTACAGACAGCATATGATAAGGATGCTCTCATAACCACAACGTGCCTGAATCTAAACACTATAGCATTAAGACTGCGGTCACTGAAAAAGAATGTAAGCCATTCATGGTAAAAGGAATTCAGTCAAAAGTCATCAGTCATTTCTCACAGAACTGGGTGGGCTGTAAAGACATCCAGCAATGAGTTATAAATAGAAAGAGACAGACAGAAAGATAGAGAAGAGGAAAGTATGTGTGTCCCAGGCAGGTGGGCTCCAGGTGGCCAGCCAGTATAGATGTACTCCGAGGCCTCAAACGCAGCTTTCTCTGAAAACTATGCTTTCCTGGTCACCACTCCAGGTGTTTTCCATGCTCTCCAAGAATGACAGAGGCTGGAAGGATTGCATTATAATAAGCAATAGCTCCACTATAATATTCAGTAGTTTGAAAGACAAACTACTGCATGTTACAAATAGTGCTCACTAAAATTTTACTTTGACAATTATTCTGAGTGAAAAAGCCTCAAGCTTCTCTTGGTGATTAAGAGTTTTATTGCACGATCTTAAATAATCTTATGCATTCTTGAAAGGACACACTGTATGAATAGTTGCCTGGCTTCACAATGCTTGATTGTCTAGCTTCATTATGCTTGATCCATGAACTGCTGTGTGAAAAGGATATACTCAAGTCATAACATCAACAACTGCAGCCAGTATCAGTCATAGTGAAATCGTATCTGCCAACTCAAACCAAAGGAGGCAGACAAGGCTCAACACATTTTTTCCAGAGCTCACAGATGTTGGAAAGTTCCTAGACAGTAAAGTCTCACTGTCATTGACAATGGACACTTTTGAAGACACCTTCAAATCCTGTACAATGACCCTCATTCAGTTTGGGTGAATATTATTTTGGTATGTGACGGTATGTACGAAAAGCCCACTGGATTCCTTGTTGATTTTACGAATGCAGAAACAGCAGGGCAAAGTAATGAAAATATTTTTTGTCCTGTAGATGTTAGAAAAGAATGAACTGATCAAAGTGCTACAGAATAAGAAAATCACTCCACTGAATCTGTCACTGTGGACCAAAAATGTCTAACACATGCTCCGAAACGTTGTCCAACGACCCAAAAATACCTCAGTGTGGAGGCACCGTGACATGCAGCATAGACTCAGACTGTTGTAATGAAACTCAGAGGTGACACGCTGCTAAAGTTATGCAGTTCTTAAATCACATTTACAGATGTGAAAACTTGCACTTCTGTTTTGTTGATGTTTGCTTTAAGAGTACAGTTTCACAGTGAAAGGACATTGAAACAGGTGCTTGATTCATTTCCACATTAGGGATCAACAAACGCTACCAATTTCATGCACTATATATATGGCTATATACAAATGGCTCAACAACCTCAACAGCTATTGAATGGATTGTCAAAATAGCAAAAAAAAAAAAAAAAACATGCAAATGATCCAACTTTGCAGCCTTAAGTGAGAAAACACGTGTGAGTTGTAGTCTGTTCATGATGTTGATCCACTGAGTTGTACTGACTCATTATTCCAGTAACAGTTTTGGAGAGGTAATGTAATGACTGGTATCACTGGATCACCACCACACCCTGACGAGGTCACAGACTGAGCCATCTTAATCCATTCAAAACACGATAAATGCTCAAACTGCACTGTGTCCATTCTGTCTGCTTTCCTTCCGTCTTCTTCCGTATGACTCTCATCCAATACGCATCAGCTCAAACAGTTTCCTCTAACAGTGACATGGATCTGAGATTTTTCCCGAAATAAAATGACTTCATCACTGACTTCTCATTTTTTCACTGACCACAGGACCGTGTAGAGCAAATGTCTGCATGAATAGTGGAAGGTTTGAACAACTCAGTCAGAAGACTTTTAATAGGGAGGAAAAAGACAAGATGAAGACGTAAATGTTCAAGCAGACAGAAAACTTTCCTAACATTTGCATAACAGAATGAACAGCAGCAAAAGTGCTTAAAAAGTGCTTTTACCACCAAGATGTCCAGATGTTTCCTCTGGAAATGCTCTAGTGAAGCTGTTGAGGAAATCCTACAGGTGCACAGCTATCATGTGATGAAATGTTCAGCTTCAGTTGTAGTAAGTGGACTAAACATATCCGAAGCAGCGAACTGAGACATGATTTAATTCTGCCTAGCCATTCAGCCGGAGACTAAATATGGTAATTACCAAAATTCCAGTCTAAAAATGTGCTAGAACAGAATCTGAAACCACAAAATGGAAACATGGCAGAGAAAAAGAATTTTTCAAAGTCTGATTGTTTAAGTCCTTTGTGCATGTGCATATTACTGCCGTTTATATGATTAATGTGTCAAGATGTGGTCCAGATGTAAGCAGCTACGGAGGGAGACATGCTCTCTCTCTCTCACACACACACACACACACACACACACACACACACAATCACAGCAAGGGTGCTTCCAACATGGATAACTCCAGCAGCAGCCAAAATGTTTTCTCTAAAATGACACCGAGATTCCTGACATTCCAGCTCGATGTGTGAAAATCCCACAGTGTTGCCACAGGAACACCCAGAGCCGACGATAAAGACATCGTCCTGACCAAAGGTCACCTCCTGACGTACACGGGGCCCAGGTCACTGCCGTGTCTACAGCGACAAAAGAAAAGCACAGATCGTCCAGACACTCGTTCACACCTACTCATTATGGCAGCTGGACTGACAGATGTATCAGAAAAGGAAGAAACAACTGTCTGTTTAACATCACACTCTCTATCAAAACCCAAAGAATGTCGCTCCAGTGACAAAAGGCAGTTTACTGAAGTTACGCAGCTTTGCTTCTTGGTTTGGTTTCAAATTACAGTGCTGATTTCTGACAGGTGATGTTTGCTCACCTGAATTTTCTCTAAGGATAGCAATGTCTCAGCTACTGGACGTACAGGCCTTCATGACACCCAGAGGATGAATCCTACAGACTTTGTTGAACCTCCTACTTTTCATGTGCCACCAACATAGCCAGTGAAATGTTTTTACATCTGCTAAATGGAGTCACAGTTTCCTGACTAGGTTTCTTCATTTTTTAAATTTCAATTTGACCATTTCTTCACCAAAAATCTGCAAAACTACTGACATTCCCATTAGCCTCTGTTGTACTTTGTCTTTGGTGCTAATTAGCAAATGTTAGCATGCTAAGCTGAAGCAAAGCTGAAGGGTGACAACAGCAAAGGTGAGACCCCACTGGAGGTGAAGCTGGAGGACCAGGAACAGGCAGAACCTCAGCTAGGATCCCCAATGCTGGAAAACCTAATGCATCAGCTCGGATCCCCAATGCAGGAAAAGGTGGGACATTGACCGGGACCCTCGACACCAGAAGGATGGTGCATCGATGGGAGTGGCCAACTCCAGGTCCAGCCAGGAGCTAAGCTGGGAGGCTGACTGGGGGTTAGCAGGCCGAAGGCTACCCAACTAGGAGTCAAGCTGGAGCTCAATATTGGTAAGTGACTCCTTAGCCAGGGCCTCCTCAAACGTCTCTGTATGTCTGTAGGCACAGGAGCATGAGAGTGCACTTGAACTCCTCCAACTCAGCCTCCATAACTGGCTGCTTTAACCAAGGAACATGAAGAAAGGACACAACTGCAGATACACAAGACAGATAAACAGTGATAATGTCTTTTATTAAAACAAAAATCACTGGCATAAAGTCCAGAAAGTCAGGAAACAAACTCAGAAGAAAACCAAAAATCATCCATGAAGGAGAAAACTCTAGGTTTTTCACAGGGAAACACAAGGTTCATACACAGGAGGCAAAACCAGGAGGCAAACACAGGACGACAGGTATAAGCCAGGTAAGGTAACAGGTACAACCAGAGACAGGAACAAACCTGAGCAAGACAACAGACAAATTGAAACAGAGAGAGGGGAGCAACAAGACTTCTGGGGTAAATTGGCAACAGGTCCACCTTAGGGCGGGGCAGACAATGAGCAAAGGTGAGAAACAAGACAAAAACAGGAAGTGAACCAAGAACAGACACACAAGGGCTTCAAAATAACACCGAAAATGCCAAACGAAACTCCTGCCTGAAACAAGAGTAACACGACAAAATAAAAACAGGAACTAATAAACAAAGTTCAGGACACCAAAACAAACATTCTCAAAAGTCCAAAAGGTCCATAAAGAGTTTAACAAAAGTAAAGGGAGTTTGACAAAAGTTCAAACAATCCAAAAAGAATTCAAACAGCCACCCTAGGGGCTGATCATAACAGTAATAGGCTATAGATGAACTTGACGTGCGTATTGCTGTCTCATCGACCTCTCGATTCCGGTCACTTCTTTTTGCCCAGGTCCAGGTTCAGGAGGTTGTTTGCGGAGAGCTGATTGCAGCAACACAGTGTAGAAATAGGCTCCTACATTCGCTGACACACCTAAACCAACAACACATCCATTTCTAGCTTTGGTTACTAAAAATAAATCAGAACAAATAAATAAGCAACAAGGACTCAATTCATGAAGGAAGCCACTTCTAGCATGGTACACAGTGTCAAGATTTTTAGCTGAGATTGTCACTAACTTCAGGCAAAGAAAAGTCTGCAGACAGCTGGAGACGTCTGAAACACAGGAAGACCACTGAGGATGTTTATCATGCTAGCCCCTGCTGGTGAAGACAGAATCCCACTACAGACACATTCACGTACTGCAAACCAGATTTATCTACCGAGAATGAAAGCATTAGACACAGTACTACAGGAATGTTGGAGGAACATTTAAACTAATTTAGGAAGAATTCAGCTCACATTTACATGATTGATTAGTTTTCTTTCTGGGAACCAGGAGAAGCATCGCTGACTTAATTCCTCATGTGTCACTTACTAAGTCAAGTATTCCGGTCAGTTTCCAGAGACAACACCAGTAACGTTTCAGGCACTGAGAGTGCAACGGGTATGAAAACGACTGACCACAGCTCTGAGATAAACAGACTGCCTTGGACGCACCACATGAGCTAAATTACAGGTGAAATGGTTCAGTGATGGCATGAAGCAGCGGTTGCCAGTGTGTGGGAGTAGTCAGGATGTGCTGTTGCTTTCCCAATGGTAATTTGGAAACAGTCTATAAGCTTGCACTGTAACTTTTCACAGTGTTTGTAGAATTGTCTGGGTTCTGTTTCTGCTGAACATTTCACACATCCTTTGTGAAGATATGTGTGAAGACGAGACTGAGAAGAGTCAAATTTTCATCTTTCACTTTACAACTTACTGTGGCACTTTCCCTCCAGTGAGTCTGTTCCAAAATATATTAAGTAGAAGTAACAGCACTGGCATTTAGTAAATGCATAGGCTATAGGTATTCAAAAAAATGTACTTATACTATCACATACTTTTGAAGAGAACGAAGTAGAAGAATAACGAAAAACATTTGTTTTTGTTTTTGGACTAATGCTTTTATATTTAAGGATTTGTCTTTCACCAGGGAAGGGTTTGTTCCTGTAAGACAGTCTGGAGAGAAGCTGCACAGACTGTTTGTTTTTTTTCTTTTGTTTTGTTTTTTAATGGTTAAAGAGACCTCTAGTGGCCAAATAAGGAAAGTTTAAATGTACAACAGGTTTATATTTCATATATTTCCACTGTTACTCCCTATTCTCATCTTAACAGTATCACCTATTTGTTTAGTTTGAAGTGATATCCAGCCTTTTCCTCTCCCACACTGATCTCTTCTATGCTTCTCTGAGGCTATTTTCATGGTTTGGGTAAGACCCAATTATTTAGGTTACGTTTTGTTTCAGTGCCACCTGCGAGGCATTTTTAATGGCAGGGGGCCCTACAACCAAAATCAGTCAGACTTTTTTGATATCTTCTCCTAACAGATGTCCACACGGATTTGTCTCTAATTCTCATCCTGGTTGAGGGCAGGTAGTTGTAGGGTATGAGATGAGCTGCAGGTCTGTAGAAACTTTTGTCCTTGACCAGAATCTCCACCCCAGGCTTGAAAGCTTTGACAGTTTCAACAAGACGTAGTGCGGACTAGTCTTTCACTAACATCACCACTCGCTGACCCGACTGTCAAGTCACGTTTGCTGTCTTGACACTTGTGACAAGCGGGTAAGTAATTTCACTTCCAGAACTGATCATTAAGGACTTGACTGTGCTGCCACAACTTTGTGCTCATTGACTCAGACTCTGGTAACAAGCTGCCGTGGGGCCTTTTTAACACCAGTTAAGGGAAATCTTAAAATACTAGTTTGACATTTGGGGGAATATTGCATTCTTAGCTTAGCATACAGACTGGAAACAAGGTGAAACAGCTACCTTGTTCAAAGGAAACAAAATCTGCCAAAGGCTAACTGATAAACACATGATCTAAACAAAAACCAAAGTCAGCACCTGGCCACAGAACCCACTGTAAAACCACAGCTTGTCATTTTTACACATAAAACATACAGCATGTAGCATGTTGATTAGTGAACATTAGAGGTGCTGTCTTAATGCGGAGCTATGGTAACCTGCTGCTGGATGAGTGGCATCACTCTTCTCATCTCATCTCATTTATGAGATATTTAATTTGCTTCCAAAGTTGTGGCAACAATTTAGGGAACTCCCCGTACCATTTTAAACATGACAGTGGCCCTGTGCATGAGGTGCATAAAGAAATGGCAGACCCTACTGAAACACCGACTCCAAGCGTTCACTGCAGCCAGGATCCTTTGTTATGGAAAGTCTTCCCAGGAGAGTGGCGTCTATTACATCAGCATATCAATGCCCATGGATTTGGAATAAGATTTTGGGAAACTCACATATGCTTGTCTGCCAGTGTAGTTACTGTAATGATCTGTCCAACATAACAGGGTCTAGTAGGGGTCTATTTGTGAATAATGTTGGGAAATACTCATCCACTTTTTTTGCCCAGAGTTAGATGAGAGGATTGGTGCCACTCTCATGTCAGTGCAGTAAATATGTAGCTGGAGCTTTCATCGTGTTCCTGCCTTAGCTGAGCAGAAAGACTGAAACATCAAGGCTGGAGTTCAATTTTCAATTCAATTCAATTTTATTTATGTAGCGCCTTCCACAATCAAATTGTCTCAAAGCGCTTCACAGAGACCCAGAG
>JBBMJY010000012.1:22464527-22512920 GCA_037833715.1 Toxotes lorentzi
AGGAAGACAGAAAGGCTGGGAATAGAGGAGAGGAGGAGAGGGACATGCAGCATATAAAACATGATACAAACAGGGATAGCAATGGACAATGTTAGAAGACCAGAGTGTAAAAATAAAAATGGAGTCAACCTTCCAGTAACTCTTAAACTCTCTGTCTCAACACGCTATTTCTTGTTTGTTTATGTGTCTAAATCATTTTCTGTATTTATGCAAACCAAAGTAAACATTAAATTTTACTATCCCAGGATTTAATTACACATTTCTATTTTAACGCAGTGAGAAGCAACTTGAAGTTAAAAGTTTGTAATTGCTCAAACAGCAGTTATGCAGCTTTCCATGCGTTGATTTATTTTTGGTCTCGTTGAACAAAGCCTGCTCCACGTCTTGTCAACACATAAATTAAATGGGGAATCTTGACCTTGTAATTTTTCACTTCCCATTGTTTCCCTCTCATGTCTGCTTCTCTGATAGAGAGCCTTTTGTAACTCCAGGTGTGTGACAGATCGGAGTATGTTTCATACATGCAGACAGTAAAAATCAGCAGTTATAACAAAAAGTGGCAGTTCAAACACTGTACACACATGGAAGCAATTATTATCTTTTTTTTTTCAAACATGTTTCAGTTATGTGCAAGTTGTTTTCTTCTTGTATGTTTTTGTATGTTACCAGCTCAATATCTGAGTAAAATATCACACATTTATAAAGACATCCTCTGCTACACATTTATAGTTTCTCAACATTGGTGCAACTTTTCAAACATGATGCCAAAGTCTTGGGGTTATCCCAGAATAAAAACTGAAAATAGATTTATGTCAAGTGTCAGTCCTTGCACAATCTTTGTTCATGTGATTAGGAGTACTAATGCTGAACTGTTTTAACACGAATGAGTGGACACTTGTTTGTGCATTTATTTTCCATTACCACTGTGTATCTGAATCTGAATGAGCTGCCTGCTGATAAAACGCTCCACGCCTCCTGTGAGCTACAACCACAAGGTGGTGCTAACTGACAAAGACACATGTGATGCTCTGGTGGCAAAGCAATCTTCGTACAGCTTCAGTGTTGGTGAGATCTGTTTCTGCAGTGGAAAGCTGTGAAAACTGACGACAGCAGGAGCAGAAGATTAACCTGGACATTTTACTTCAATTTACACTCTGCAGTTCAAAAAAGATGTTCAGATCTTATTTTCAAGCTTTGAGCACCACAGATGAAGCAGCAGGAAACTCAAAACCTCAAATAAGGACAATGACATGACCAACATGACTAGATGTTACTCAGAGTAAGTGACAAAATAATTTTTTATTTATGACTTGGGCAAACAGATCTTTGAAGAGACATAGAAGACTTTTGAAAAGAAAGAATGGGAAACTGGAAACGGCTCAAATTATCTCTCAGATCTGCACAAGCACATGACATGACTGAAAAGTGTCAGTGCAGCTGTTTCTCAGTGTTTCACAAGAGGACACTGGTGGTTAAAGCCTTAAATCTGCACGAGTATGACTTTTATTATATATTTTATTCTAAGATTTTAACCATGACCAGCTGTTTAAGCAATTAACTGACCTCAAGCTTTCCATCATTTATTTCAGGTCTCTTGAGACAGAGGCGTCTCTGCTTCTTGTCAACACAATAAAAACTAAATAGCGAATCTTGACCTTGTGATGTGTTGTCTGCAGTACATACTGTTCTTAAAAATCCTCTCCTGCCCTTGCCTCTCTAATAGAGAGCCTCCTACGGCTCCAGATGTGTGGCACATTGGAATGAGTTGTGCATGAGCACAAAGACATTTGGAGGCAGTTATTACCATCCTTTTCAAACATGTTTCAGTCATTTGTAAGTTGTTTTCCTTTTGGATATTTTTCTTCTTAGCTCAACAGCTGGTTCCACAACATCTGAATAAAATATCCCACATTTATAAACAGTGGAAAGACATCTTCCGCTTGTTTCACAAGTTCGGTGCAACTTTTCGAATATGGTGCCAAGTCTTGGGGTTATCCTCGAATAAAAACTGCAAGCACAAGTAAAACCGAGGCTCTCTGATAAGCAGCAATGTCCATGCCCCTCACAATATAAACCAAAAGGGGATTCTTGACCTTGTGATGTGCTCAGCCTGGCTATGTGACTCAGCACTGTGGAGCTTAACCCATGTTTTCTTCATTGGTTTTACTTCCTAATGTCTGAGCCCACCACATATGTGCAATAACCTTAAGAAGAAGAAGAGGAAGAATTGTTACATTAGCTGCTTTCTTTAAAACAAAATATATAGTATTGTATGTATAGCCAGTACTGAAGTGGTAACTTTTGAGTTTCTGCGAAATCAACTTCCACATTTAAGGACGGTGACAAAATATGGAAATGACCAATGAACATTTTTTCTCAACAACCAAACAAATACTCAAATAGAATGTCAGTTTCTAAGTGTTTTCAAAATTTCAACATTTTCAAAAAAGCAAAAATCTTTCTTTGTTTTCACATTATTTTTCTTTTAAAAGATATGCTTCCTCAATAAGAAACTATATGTCTTATATGTTACTTACGCATGAACAAACAACAAAGAAATGTACAGCACCATATAATCACATTGCCTATGTTCGGGGTCAGTTATATCCCACAGAGGTCTGACTCCCTGTTAGGCCTCTAATGTACGAATAAAATAATCCATGTTTAACCATGTTTTACAGCTGGGGTGTTCTAGTCTCTGTAACAGACCTCTGAAACATGTCTACAGTCCAAAATCAGGGTTTGTGAACAATTCTCATAAAACTAGGAAAAGTCATGAAGAATGAAGGCGATAAAACAGAGCTGAGTAGTTTGTTTGTTTGTTTGTTTGTTTGTTTGTTTGTTTGTTTGTTCTAGGAAACAGCCAAGTTTCCTCTGAGGACAGAGCTGGTGCTTCTGAGAAAACAGAGGGAGACCCAGGGACGAATGACCCACTGCAACACGCTCCCCATATTCATCATAGAGAGACTGTTATTCGTCTGTAGCCTAAACGACAAGTAGTTATTAGGAATACCGCAATTAGTTGTGTTTCGTAACGCGGTTTGACATAATTCATTAGCCCAGAGGTAAAGCTCTCATCACATGGGTGTAAAGCTGCTGCCTTACGGGGCCGTTAATCCCTCTACCTACTGTAGTCCACAAACGTTAATGCACACTCTGACCCGTACAGGCTTGCAGGTTCTGTGCTGTGTTGGTTGGACAGTAAAAGAGCCCTTCGCGGTGCTGGGTTTTTTTTTTTTTTTTGGTATTGTGAGAATAAAGGCGTGTCCCTGAGTCATGCGTATAATAGCCAGGCGAGCTGCGATAAGCATTGGCTCCCCAGTCCTCAGCTCTCTGTGCACCAGCAGACTCACCGGCGACCGCAGGTTCTCCACGATGGCCGACCACACTTCAGAACAAGTGGTATTCAACAAGCCAAAGGTACGTTTATCAGCCGGAGCTCTGCGCTCTGAGCATTCAGACTTTTTTCCTGATTTCACGCACGTTGTGACTGCGTGAGTGTCATAAGAGTCCATGTAACAAGGAAGAAGAAGAAGAATGGTTCAATAAAGACAGAAATGAAGTGTATCCTTATTTAAATAGACAGTTACTTTCTTCGTGTTTGTTTCATACCCGTATTAAATCAAGGAAGAACATTTCTATTGCTTGCAGCTTGACATGTGCCGACCCGGCTTTAAACAAGACCGGACAAGCAGAACTTCAGTTCAGTTTCTGAACCCTTGCCTGGATCCTGTCTTTTTCTAACAGCTTTGTTCTGTAGTCAGAGGGATTCTCCATTCATGCAATGGATGAAGGGAATCACTTTTAATTCATGTCACCGATGTTCTGCTGCTTCGGGCTGTGCAGTTGAAACACAAATAAACCTCTTGTTTTTGCATGATTTTCATAATATGTTTGTGCTTTTGTCGGCTGGTAGGGAGAACTGGCAGAACAAGGCTGGCAAAGTACCTTTAATTCGCAGGTAGTTTCACATGCATGTCAGGCACTCAGGCGTGAAGTGAATACTCAGTTGTGCCCTTTGGAGTCTTCCTGCTGACTGAGCATGCACCTGAGCATGCATATAGAGTCTGAGGTGATAAGAAGACAGGAAATGACTGGGTCAGTGACAGAGAAACAGAAAAGATGGATAAAGAAAGAGAGGGAGATGTGTGGATTATAAAAGGAGAGACCTCAGGGAGCGGTGGCTGCTTGCAGAGATAATCTCATTAAATATTCATTTGCTGTAGTAGAATTGATACCAGGCATGAGGTAATTGTCTGCTGCTGCAGCCTTCACCAGTTCACCATAACCTGCCTCATATGCTGGCTGTGGTCACAGTAGTATACAGTGTTATAACAGTATTGTAAGTGGAGCTGAAGCATTTTCATTATCGATTAATCTGTCTATTCAGTTTGCAGTGATATAATCAAGAGAAGAGCAGCACATCCTCACATTGGAGAAACTGGAAAACTTCAATGTTTGAAAATTAACTCATCAGTGAACAAAATAGTTGCTGATTAATTTTCGACTAATTGATTAATCGGTTCGTTTTAGTTAGACTGATCACTGTCCGCCCTCAGTTAGTTCCTGGTTGAGGGTTACACACCGTTACAGCTGGATCAGATGAGCATTATCAAGGACGTATAGTGGACATAAAAAAGTCTGACAGAAGCAGGGCTGCAACTAATGGTTCCTTTTATTATTAATTAATTAAATAATTATTTTCTGAATAAAATGTTTGGTTTATAAAATCACTATAAAATAGTAAAAACTGTCCCTCATGTGTCTCTAAAATCCAAGGTGACATATTTAAATGTCTCGTCTGTAACTAACTAAGACACTAAGACAGACACAGTCTTCACAACTGAACAGGGCTACTACTACTAACAATTACTTTTATTGTCAGTTCATCTTCAGACTATTCTCATGATTAATTAGTGCATCGCTTTGTTTGAAAATTGTCCCTCACAGTTTCCGAGAGGTCAAGGTCATTTCTTCAGATGTCTTGTTTTACTGTTTTGTCCAGTCCAAGATTGACCAGCTTTCAGTGGGTTTCTGCTCTGAGGGTTCAGCTGTGTTGGATTACTGCATGATAAATACAGGTATAGTACAAGGAGCTTGTGCACTGACAGAAGCTAAAATGCTGCTCAGACACTAGTTATGAGTTTCCTATATGCTGCTGCTTCAAAGAATTGCACGACAGAACCCATCTGGGGGTTGATCACTTATTACCTTCTTACAAACAGTTTGTGAGATATTATCCCATATACATGTTTTATCAGTCAATTAACCAGAGCCTGCTGCGCAATAACACACAGTTGATCAAAACACAGATTAAATTTAGCATAATGTAGCACAGGAAGTGCTGTCTATGCTGAAAGAACTGCCGCAGGACTTCCTTAAATTGCAGATGGGTTAATCAGCTGACATCTATCTGGAACAGCTTCAGTATCACATCACCGACACATCAGGCTTTTAAGGGGAGAAAGTAGATGTAAACATATGAGATTCAAACAGTTTCAGCAAAACAAACTATTTCTTGTCGCAAACATTTGGGCAGAAACATCTGATCTCAAGATGTTTTCGTCCTTTTTTTCCGCCTTTGTCAAACACAGATGGACACAGCTGCACAACATGTACATGCATTCATTTTCTATAAAACTAAGTTGATAAGGAAGCAGGCTTCATCAGCAGTTAGACATAATTAGGGCTGCAAGTGTCAGTTGTATTCATTATATATTAAAAGGTTATTACAGGTTATTTTCGTTATCAATCATTGAAGCACTCGGCCCACACATCATCAGAACATAGTGAAAATTTACCTCCAGTTTCGAAGTGATCTCCTCTCCAAGTCTAAGAAAAAAGGCAGCAAATCCTCACATTAATGGAGCAGGAAGCAGAGAACGTATCGAGCTTTTGCTTAAAAAGGGATTTAAACAATTAAATATCAAAATTGTCACCAGAATTATCAGTATCAATGAATCTGCTGATTGTTTGTCTAAACTGTCAGAAAATATTGAAAAATCTGTGAATCATTGGAGAAGCTGAAGCCAGCCACTGTTGGGTAATTTTGCTTCTTTGAGGTGATTTTGATCCAGTGTGTTATAAATTTCGGATGTGGAACATTTTCATTAGAAAACACCCACTGTGCTGTGACATTTGCCATATTTCCAAATCCATCTCTTAACAGATGTTGATGACTTCAAACCCTTGAGCCTGAGTTTTATGCCCTCAAAATGTCTTGAATTAAAATGTTTTGCTTTGAGCCTTTCCTCTCTCAAAGGACTCAGTGGTGAAAGTTCGAAGTTAAAAGAGCTGGAGTTTTCCAGAGAAACAGCTGGATGAAGCCCAACAGTGTTCATGAATAAGCTCGTCGACGGCTGCCTTAAACCTCATAGGTCAACAGAGTTTGAAAACATTTCAACTGATGAACTTGTGTGACTCTCATATCACATATTCAACAATAAACAACACAAATAAACAACAATCAAAAGAACATCTTCAGGCATTTTGAAGGACCGCATTCTCAACTGACGTCTCTGCATACGTGGAGGTACATACTCATTTAGTTGGTTCTCAAATCGTGTAAGCTGGTTTTGTTCATGACATCTGAAAATTTTGAGAAGCCCGTAATGATAGAACACGAGTGCATCAAACACATTGGGTGATTTTGGTTTGCCTGGAATGCACCAAGGAATAGGCCCAATTTGTGTTGTTTTGATTTCTTCGTCTTTTAATTTCCGACAGACTAGGCAAAAAAAAAAACAGCAGTGCATTTGGTCTCTGCAAACAGATTTGCTCTTTGGCTTTCCATTGCTTTAATTTCTTGTTACACACTGGCCATTATAAACTCTAGTACCAATTTATCTGTTTAGATGCTGCTGATTTAGAAAATAAGAATTACAAGGCAGAAGAAGATAAAATATGATCGAGAGTAAACATGAGACATGACATGAGAAACACTCTGAAACTGCTTTTGTGGAAAATCAGGGGCAGCGCTCTCAGCTGCTTCTTTCAGCGCACATCAGGAGCCTTCATTTCAGGCTGATTTCCATAACCGTCCTCATTCTTCTTCATCATCACTCTCAACCAGAGATTAGAATGAAATGCCTCTAGTAGGGAAACTCTAATTTGAGTCTCACTCTGGCCAATGAGCGTTATTTATGCGTTAGCTGTTGAAAGAGGAGCAGAGATTCATGGGGGTCATTTGCGAGGATAAATCACGTCTCTCTCAGCGTTGGAAGGAGACCCAGAACTCTTACTCTTCTCTGACCCTTCTCTGGCACCCCTGGCCTTTCCAGCACTCGTAGCCCAGTCATGCGTACGATGGGCTGCAGCCAAAACATTGAACTGCAGCACAGTCACTACTCTTTTTTTAACACTACTGGATAGCTGACATTTTCCTGTTCTTCTCTTCTAAACCACACAATTCAGACAAACTAAGCTGTATGGAAGCACCCATATTTATGAAAAGAACTTGTTTTGATTGACTGATTTTTTTTTATTTAATATCATCCACAGGTTGAGCTTCATGTGCACCTCGATGGAGCCATCAGGGTGCAGACCATTCTCGACATCGCCAAGTAAGTTAGTTTACTTTTCATACTCAGAAATAGTTTTCTTAGGTTTTGTGTTGTGTTCATGTTGTAATTTATTGCCATTAGATTTAGTTTTTTGGGGGTTTGTTTTTTTGGCCACCTGGGGGCAGTGTAACATGTGTTAAATACAATAATGGCATGGTATCACCTTATAGAATAGGTGTGGCAAACATGTTAGAAAGCAGTTGCTTATTTACTCAACCAGCAGATATGGCGCAACATTAGCATTCGTTTGGAGTTGTCTTTCTCTCTACCTGACGTGCGTAACTCCACCAGTGATTCTCCTTCTGGCTCTAGTTTTGGTTTACACCAGCTTCTGTGGGAAATATGTGAGTCCTTAGTCGCTGAGCTGCAAAATGTTCCACTGTGTTCACTGATGAGAGTGAACCACAACATTAAAGTTGCAGATGGCAAAACCAAAACAATGAGCTGAAAGACACTAAATTGCTCCATAGAGCCGAAGGGAACTGCAGTGTCAGGTGATTTGTCACTATGACACCTTTCACATTGCACACAGTCATGGTCATGTCAAAAATATTAGAGCAGCTTTAACTCTCAGATATTGGTATCAGCCTCAAAAATCCAGTGTCAGTGGAGCTCTAAAGTAAAAAGCTGTACAATTTTTTCAGAATGTAGTTTATGCTGAATGAAATGGAATATTTTCAGAGGCTTGTTTTTTTTTTAACAATATATAATTCGACTGTGAAGGCGATAGCTCGGGCTTCAATACATCACACATACAACTGCCTACTTTTAAGTTTTTCTTTTAAGAAAGCAGAATAAATAAGATGAGAAAATTACTGAATTACTCAGTACAAATTTCAGCAGTGTTCCTGACTTGTTTCTTTCTTCTTCTTCTTCTTCTTCTAGGAGGCGTGGCATCTTTCTGCCAGCAGATACTGTGGAGGAGATGAAACCGTTTATTATTCTTGAACAGCCTACCACCCTCACCAAGTTCCTGAGCAAGTTCGCTGAGTACATGCATGTGGTTGCGTAAGTGCTGACATGTAACCTTCAATGATTCAGTTTCATAATTACCCAAGGGGTTTTCTTTCTTAGCAGGTGATAGACAGTACAAAGAGCAAGATTTGAGAGATTAAGAGTCAGGGTCCACCTCATTAGTGTCACAGAAATGTTTACAGTGAAGGTCAAAGTCCAGTCATGCAGTTTATCACACACATGCATTTACTACAATTATGAGGCATCCAAAGCCTTTAAAAACCAGAGTGTGTTGTATAGTTTGTGACTGATGGTACTGGGATGTAAGACACAGCAAGATTACGCAATGTAATTCTGTAGCGCAGGGTGGGAGGGAGTTGATTTTAAATGCCAGACATGCAGAACAGGAACACATCATTATCGAGATCAAGTGTCACCTTGGAGACCAAACTAAAAGGAGAGTAAAGTTGTATGAGACCCTTTCCGGTGTCACACTGTCTTATATTTAGTCCTCCAGTGACAGGGCTGTTTAGAAAAGACCAAATACACTCTTTCAGATACTCAATGGCCATAAAAGCTTTCAACAATGGCGGCCTGTAGTGGCTGGACTGCAGCACGCAGTTGTGCTGAATGGACCCTTCTGTATCAAGGCTCTTGAAAGCCTTGTGTGCAGCACAGCTTCAACAACACAGGGAACTTGCTAGGTGAGTTTAGCTCATGCAGAATTGTTATTTGAGGTGGGCAGTGATGTGGTTGTGTGTAATGAGAGGACACTGGAGAACAACAGGCATTCAGACCTGTGCGATGAGCATTCATTTTTCAGTGTAAATGCTGGAAGCGGTGTTGTTTTCCGTCACGTGACGTGGGAACAGAAAGTGTGCTGCCGAGTCTAAAGGAAGTAGGGAAACGGATTCTACTATTTCCATACTTTCCAGATCCTACTATTTCCATAATACTACTTTGCATTTTCATGCAGCACAGTTATATGGGCAAGATAGACAGAAATGTTTTAGTTGTAAAAAGTAATAACCACAAGGTCAGGGACGATATTAAAATTACTGAGGTGAGGAGGGGTAGCTGAAATTATGTTTCACTTTATTTAAAAAAACAAGGCCTTCCACAGAGTTATTATTTTTATATAACCACTGATAACCACTGATTAATTTGTCCATTATTTTCTTGAGGAGTTTAATCTATAAGAGACAATATAATTAAGACCAAACATCTTTATGAGCCATGGTAGACACAAATGCTGTATCTTTAATCTAATTGGTTAATTTATTATATTACTTTCTAATATATTATATACTTTTATATACTTTCTAATCACTTGTATTTACTAGTTTTATTATATTTACCAGAGGAGAAGGCTGAAATAAAATATAAATCTGAAAGAGAACATTTCTAAAAACTCCCCTGCTCTCACTAACCATTAAGTCAGTATACTCATATCAGTTACACTGTGCGGATGCATACATTGCTCATTTTGAAAGCCTCAGTTTATATAAAGGATTAGCAGTGATTAATGGTTTTATTTATTATCATTTAGATGAGTTTATCCAAGCCAAACAGTCGTGTCATAAATTTTGTGTTTTTCTCTGTTCTTTTTCAGTGGAGACAGAGAGGCCATAAAGAGGATAGCCTATGAGTTTGTTGAGGACAAAGCAAAGGAAGGAGTGATTTATGTTGAGGTTAGATACAGCCCACATTTTCTGGCTAACACGAAAGTGGATCCCATACCATGGAACCAGAAAGAGTAAGTCTTCATATGAATACCTAAAGCTGTGTGTTGTGCTTTTAGGGAGGGAAATAGTATATTTCATGTTTTTTTTTTTTTTTTATCTCTGTGCTTTCTTTACTCAGAGGTGACCTGAGCCCTGACGAGGTGGTGCGCCTGGTTAACGAGGGCCTCAGGGAGGGGGAGAGGGCCTTCAGTATCAAAGCCAGGTCCATTCTATGCTGCATGCGCCACATGCCAAGTAATGAACTGTTCAAGCTCCTGTCTACCTTGTGAGATAAGGTTCCTTACTGTACCGTCTTCTGTCCCGTCCAATAGCTCTGCCTCAGTTATCCTTATTAAACAATGAGCAGGAGCACCACAGAAAAAAAACACAATATGCACAGAAAGGTTAATGCATATGATAAATCATTACAAGTCTTATTATAACCTGTGCTACATATTGTCGCTATCCAGTGGAAACCATGCGTCTCCAGATTTAAAGATTCAGAATTTTTCAAATGAGCTGAAGTGTTGAGAGCTTCATGGGTTCAGAACAAGGATTAAGAGTCTACACCCATGCTAGCGGCTCTTAGTCAGAGTAGTGCTTTGAGCTAAATGCTAATATCACTATGCTAACATGCTCATAACGACGGTTCTAACATGCTGATTTGAGGCAGGTTTAAGGTTTACAATGTTCACTATCCTAGTTTAAGATATTATCATGCTAACATTCGCTAATTAGCACTTAACTACTTTTGAGGTTGGTGGGGATGCCTTTATTTTTGCAGTTTAGTTTTTGGTTATAAACCAAAGCAATAGATGGAGGTATGGCTTTCACAGGACAGTAAAAATAATATGTGCTATATTAGTAGAATTTGTGGTATTAGCAACAGCTGTGCCGTGCACAGTTTACAGTGTGCACCGCAGTTAAGTGTAGTAACACGAGTGGTTCCTGTATCAGAAGCAGAAGTAACTATAGTCGTATGTATGTTGCAATACGCTTCACTCACGCAGCTGTTTTCTATGTAACCCAGCTGCAATTCATATGTGCCATTTTCTATTTTGTATGGTTGTGTGTGTATTTATACTGTATATACTGTATATACTGTTATATATATATATATATATATATATATATATATATGGGAACATTAAAAACATTAAAAAAAATGCAGATTAATCTAGATAATCATGATCTGGGTAACGTGCTGTATGTAACTTTTGATTTTGCAAAAGCAGGTTTGTGATAAAAATCAATCAGATGTTTTGCAGCAAATTAAAGGAACAGTTCAACATGTGGGGAAATAAGATCTCTTGCCAAGAGTTAGATGAGAACACTGATACATGATACATGTCTGTACAGTATATATGATGGGCTTAGTTAAGCATTAATCTGCCTACATTAAGCTAAATTAATTTAATTTGCTTTAGTATTCCTTTAAGAAGCAGTCCTGGGTACTGTCAGCCAGACCATTTACTGCTGCATGTCTTGTGCTTGTCACAGCTGTAGATGGATGTAGCATGATGCTGAGACTGTGTCAACCCATTTCATCTGCACATCATCTGCATGTGTGTGGTTTGAGTTGGCAGGACCAAACCGTGTAGTAATGTCAGTTTTAAATTCTCCAGGCTGGTCCATGGACGTGGTTGAGCTGTGTAAGAAATATCGCGGCGAGGGTGTGGTCGCCATCGATCTGGCAGGTGATGAGTCACTCAAATGTGAAGCCAATGCAGGACACAGAAGGGCCTATGAGGTGAGTCCTTTAATACCAGCAGACTGTTCCAGTCAAAGCATGAGGAAGACTAAAAAGGTGTGGGGCTTTGCTATGTCTTTGTTTTGTCCTTTTAATCACAGCCTCACATGCGAAGCACTTAGCAACAACTATTACTGCAACAACATCAGTTAATGGTCATAATAATAACCAAGGTCAGCTACACAGCAGCTTGTCTCACTACTTCATGAAAAGCTGAGTCTTTTTGAAAAACCTGCGATTCCTTACACAGTTTAACAGGAAGTGTGATTGCTGGAGGGATATTGCAGACAGTAGAAATAAAAGTGGACTGCTTACTTTGGCATTAAAGTACAGTGGCCATCAATTTTGTTTATAGTGGATCAATGTCATTTTGAGGTTCTAAAAAGATTTTACAGTCACAGAGTCCACCTCATGTTCCCACAGACTGCAGGCTGATGGAAATATGGCAGCAGTTTATCGCAACTTTCAGGAATGTTTAGAAAGAATTTATAGATGGTGAATTGCATGGAAATGGTTCAAATGATAAATACTGTGGTGCATTTTAAAGGCTGTCGGTCCACTATTTAGTCCAGACTGAAATATTTTGATAGTACAGACATTCATGGTGTCTCGAGGAAGAAAACTGCCAACTTGATCAATGTGATCTTTTAATTTTTTGTCCAGCCAGCGCCACCAGTAGTTCACCAGGAAGTTTTCACTGTTAGGATTGTCACGGTGCGGCAACAGTCAGCCTGCTACTGATGTGACTAGGGGAACAGGTTTGAGCTCAGGTGTTATGGCTAACTGACTGACTGTTTTTCTTATCAACATAGATTTTTTTTTTCCACTCTTAAACTGATGAGGACTTAAATGTCTTTATCTGTAAGAAAAACAGTATGGGAGTAAAACCCAATATCCCCAAACCAATTTCCTCTTAACCTCTGAGGATTCTCAGAAAAACTCAATTTGATTTTCAGCCAGCATTTATTGATTAATTCAGAGAGTACCACAGTAAGTAATCAGTTTTGCTTGTCAGACCGTAATGAATGAGGTCTTACCTAAAATTAATTGCTTGCATGGATACAGGATGGGTAGGTTTGACTGCCTGGGGATAGTTCATAATATTTCAGCCATAATACTGTATACATTTTTCAGTCTAGTAGGAAAATGAATAGAGGTGGAAGTTTTATGTCTTATGTCTTATCTGGCTGTTACTAGTTATTTGCTTTGGTTTTCTGTTAGTACACATTTCTATATTTATTATTTGTGTATTTGAGTCATGTATAGTTTAACATGACAGTCTGTTGTGACTTTCAGCTAACAACTTCTCCATCCTGCTTCCTAGAACCATGATAAACACAGGCCCTTGAGGTTGTCACCACGGCAGCACTAATCACCAGCCGTACACTCAGGCATGTGCTGATGTAGTGATAGTGTAGAGGTGGGCAGTAAACACTAAATGAAAAATTCTTCGTGTCTGTTTTCAATCAGTCTCTCATGTTGTACTTGAAATGGCAAACGTGTGTGTGTGTGTGCGAGAACAATCACTACAATTTATCTAACCTGTGTGACAATAAGGTTAAAATACAACCAGTCAATAGTCATTTGAGGCAGATAATTGGTCAATAATTCAGAGCTGTTGTGTAATGGTTTACAAGTATAGAATTGCAGATGCTTCAAACATCAATAATGCCATAATACCACAGTAGTGAATTGCCCATAATTAGACGAAACTAATACTAACTCAGATTTGCAAAATCAGGACCCTCTTTAAAATATTTTCCAGAAACTTATTTTTATTTTATTATTTTTTATTATTGTATTTTTATTTATTTATTTATTCAATTCAGGCCATTTTGTCTGCATGTGTGTAATCGTGTGTGTACGCAGGCTGGTATATGCACTGTATGCATGAAGTGTTTTGTCAGTATGTTGTATGCATACAGTATATGATTTACTGTGCATAGTTTCTGTTTCGTTTTTCATTGTAAAGCACCGCGTCACATCTAGTTTTGATATTAGCACCATATGAATATATATTATCATTGTTATATAACTAAAGCATATTATACATATTGTTCAGTTCTCCGGAAAGTATTCTCACTATCTGCAGTATAGAGAGGATCTGAAACCTTATCAAGCTGAATCTGTATTAATGGAAGAAATGGAAATGTGCTTCAATTATTAACAAGAAGCAGAACTGACAGAGCAGAGTCCACACTAATATTGAGGGTAATCTTCATGACTACGTGACCTCTAGATACATACATGCAGATTAAGCAAGCCACAGAGTGTCCAAGGTTATCAACTGCCAAAATGAAAACAGATGTTCAAACCAGAGGGCTGCATTTAGTTTTCCCTCTTTGATGAAGTAAACAGTCTTTCTTTATTTAGTAGTTTATGTAGTGGAGAATGTTGTTCTCTTATTCTAGAGCCAAAGCAACACTTTCTTTCCCTCTGATACAAAAGAAAACAAGTGTGTACAAAAACCTGTCAGGATGATAAAAGAACCTCGGTAGATGCTGCAGTATCGCAGATGTGAAAGGCAGATGTTTCCCTGTGCTGTTTGGCTGCATAAGTGCTCCATGATTGATTTTGTTGACAGGAAGCAGTGCGTTGTGGGATCCACAGGACGGTTCATGCAGGAGAGGTGGGCCCGGCATCTGTGGTGAAGGAGGTGAGCTGCTCAACAGTGACATGAGACATTTCTGAACTGTGTGATGAGAACATCTGAGGACTTAATTGACTAACTAAACAAAACAATGGAGTCACGCACTAACAGTAGAAATGACTGGACAGGCTTTTAGGGCAGAGATCCAAATAAAAACAAGAAGAGCAGAGTGTTGTTAATGTTTGTTGTTAAGGGTCACAAAGGACTACATATTTTGATGCTGACTATTCTGTATCACCAGCAACAAATGCTCAAAGGAGTACACAAACACATACAAATACATATGTGTACGAGCATATATTGCGATAAATTTTAGCTGTTTGTATCCATCTCAGCTGTGATGTCTCAGCCTCGTTTTGTTTAAAACCACGGTATGGTCTCACTGCACTGTGTCTGCCAACATAAAGTGGCCTCTCTCTAAGCAAGCCATCCTTCAACGTGACAGTTGGCTATGCCACAACAGTTGCGAGTGTGCCTCTAGAAATAGCCTGCAAGTAGATTCTGCTGACATGTACTACAAGGAAGTTTTGTTTTTTTGTGTTTATAACCTTTTGCATCTGCCTTGTGATCCCTGTCTAATACTTTAGGCTGTGGAAGTGCTGAAAGCTGAACGTGTGGGACATGGTTACAGAACCCTGGAAGATCCAGTCCTGTACAAAACTCTGCTGGCTCAAAACATGCACTTTGAGGTAAGGAAATATCCAAATTCATCACTATTTTCATCAAAACAGCTGAATTGCCAACAAGGTTAGTAATTTGTGGCTGCATTAAAAATGCAGATATGCTGAAATGAGCCTGTTATATTATATATATGCTGTTCATCGTCACACACTGATACTTTTGATCATTACAGGCAGAAGGTGAGATTGTTTTATTAGGTAATTATAGTGATACACTTGACTGACAGTAGCTCAGTCCCCAGTGGTGACACAGTGATACAGTGACCCCTAGTGGGGATTTAAGTATTACAACCGGTAGGAGAACAGCTGCAACAGTTCAGATTAAGATTAAGATTAAGAGTTACTTTATTAATACCTGTGGGGAAATAAAGATTGGTCTCTGAGAGCTCGCTGTGCTGGTCTGATTGCAGGTGTGTCCTGTTTCCAGTAAACTGACAGGAGCCTGCGACCCAGACTTCACCAAGCATCCTGTCATCACGTGAGCTGCTTTTATTTCATGTGACATTCTGGTAGTTAACCTGCATTAAAGCAGACATGGACACTTACTCATTTTCTTTGGATTTCATTACTTACTTTATACAGGTTCAGGAAGGACAAGGCCAACTACTCCCTGAACACAGATGACCCTCTGATCTTCAACTCAACCCTGCACCTTGACTACAGCACCGCACACAAGTACATGGGATTCACGGAGGAGGAATTCAAACAACTGGTGAGATCAAATGCATGAATAATTGGGGCAGTGGTTCACAGGAAGAAGGTGTTTGAATATGGTTTGAAATGATATCATGGGGAGCAGATACCCTGTGCATGGCGATGCCTTTGTCTGCTTCTAATGAAAGCAGGAAAAAAAGATCAAAGAAGTATTCCACTGGGCACTGAAAAGCCCCAGTCCCATTTAAATATTATAATTCCTGATGCTTTTAGACAGTGTGCGAAGAACACACTTACATCCAGGTTCTCCGGCACACTAAAATTGTTCTTTATTGACTTCTTGTGTCTTATAGAACATCAAGTCTGCAGAGTCGAGCTTCCTGCCTGAGGAGGAGAAGAAAGAGCTAGTCCATAAATTGCGTAAGGCCTATGGGATGATACAAAGCACTGCCTTTTAAACCTTGTTGTGGAAACCTGGGGAGAAACTGTGACCTAACGCAGGGACAAATCGCTCTGAACCCTTAATCCCTCCACTGGATACAGGGAATGTATCCAGACATAAAACCTATAGTAGAATATATCACATATGTTGTTTATCATAAAGCTGCTCCCTTCACCTCATATCTGTACATCATCAGCGTTAGGGCTTATATATTTGCCAGTATTCCATCTAAGTACTTACATACCTTTAATACTTTAATTTACAGCACAGTTTTGGGAGATGTCGTGGTGCTCTGTAAGGTGCAAGGAAGTGTTTTATGTTTATATAGCAATTTTTTTTTTTTATATCAAAACTCTGGACACACTTTTCATCTTGTGTTTACATCCTGTCATCATTAAGAGAATCAGGGAACCTTCAGGTATCATTCATCTCTGTCATAGCTGAAACTTTGTGTTATAGTACGCTAAACATTTGTGGTAAAGAGTGAGAGCAAGTGGGAACGGATAAATGAAAGCAGTGCTGGCTATGAACTTACTACTTATGGGAAAAATTTGGTTTACTGTGAACATTCATTGTTTGGTTTAAGGGTGAAATGAGGAAATCCAGTTTTACAAACATAAGTGCTTTTTGCCCACCACATGCAAAACTACAGGACACATCAAGTAAAAACAGCGCAATACCAAAAGTCTAGTCTTACATTTGAACACTAGGTGGCACACTGTTGTCACCCTGCTGGACAAACCACTGGTGACTTAATGTGGTTTTGCATTTCACAATTACTCTCTCAATTATTTTGATGTATACATTTATTTAAAATATGTTTTTCATTTTTCCAAATGAAAAAGCAATTCCATTTGAAAGAGTCACAGCTCACACTTATGAAAAAATATATTTGACCATAATAAAAGCTATGCAATGTTTCTGCATGTCAGACTACTTCTTTATGCTGATTATCTGCAGCTACAGGAATTTTAAATCATTTTCTAAGCCCTTCCAGTCCTTATACACTCACTACGCAGGCTGTTTGGAGTATTTTCTGAAACTACTGATCTCCTGGGATTTTCACACGTATCAGTCTCTCGAGTTTCACTCAGAATGGAGCCAAAAAAAAAAAAAAACATCCAGTAAGCAACAGTTCTGTGGATGGAAACACCTTGATGAGAGAGTCCAGAGGAGAATGGTCAGACTGACTGGAGCTGACAGAAAAGCTACGGTATCTCGGATAACCACTCCTTAACAACAGAGTAGCAGAAAAACTACTCAGAATGAACAACACGTTCAACCTTGATGTGGATGGACTACAACAGCAGAGACCACGTCGGGTTCCAGTTCTGTCAGCCAAGAACAGAAATCTGAGGCTACAGTGGGCACACTCTCACCAAAACTGGACCAGAAAAAGGTAGCCTGGTCTGATCTGGATTCTGGATTTCTGCTGAGGCTACAGATATTTGGTGTCAACAGCATAAATCCATGGACCCAACCTGCCTTGCATCAACATGCGCTTCCCTTTATGGCCATAATTTACCATCTTGTAACGAATACTTAGCATGTCACAAAGCAAAGACTTTTGGGATGTGGTAGAACAGGAGACTGGCAGCGTGAAAACTAAAGAAGTATCCAGTATTACCATGGTGTTCCTAATAAAATGCTCAGTGAGTGTGTACGTTTTTTTTTTTTTGTTTTATTATTATACTATAAAGAGGAAATTTTCTGAAGGCTTGCACTTGCTTAAAGTCTATACAGCTTTTCAGATAAACTGCTGTTTCTTGATTGTATAAAGTGATAAATGGGAACACTGGGAAATGTAATGTAGGTGCAAATGTAAACACTGGCATCCTGTGGCCATCCTAATGTACACAAAAGCTACATTCAGTAATATTTATGGCTCTGGAACAACTCAGAGCTGATCTCATTAATCCTGCTTGGCTGGGACTCACTACCTTTACAGCTCCTGCGCCTGCTGTGTTCAGTAAAACAGAAACCTGCAAAATGCCACGTGAATTACACTTGAAAACATAAAATACAACTGTTACAGTAGTTCATAAGTATTTTATTACACAAAGAAAATTGCTATCACAAAGTTATCACTGAACATTTAGCAATAAATATGAAGTCCGTACACGACAGTATAATATGACTATGGTTGTTACTAAAAAAATAAAAGTAAAGGACTCGACGATGAAACTGAACAAGAGGGTCACAAACACACACACATACATAGAAAGAAAATGACAAACAGATGATTATGAATACACCCTCCATGACACGGTTCCATATTAGGCTGGAACAACGTTTCGAGTGTTATAAATGAATTCTGTTCGGCTCAGTCCATCTCCACAGACATTAATCCAAAGTTCCTGTGCTTTCTCGACTCGTCAGGAATATAAATGACTAACAGAGTACGAAGCAAAAGCATCTCAACTGTCAGTTCTACTCTGTTCTGTTCCCCATGTTACAATCTGATCCAATAAAAAGGCGAACATTTAGAGCCGTGGAAGCTCCAAACAGGCCGGCAGTGAGCAAAGGTGTCCTCATGTCCGCGTTGGACAACCAATATATACTCTCTCTTTCCTTTCCCCATGTCTCTCCACTTTCACCTGCTTCCTCTCTACTTTTCTCTCCTTGGCTCGCCCCCCCCCCAGTCTCTGGCTGGGTTTAGGAGGGGCCTCCACTTCCCTGGGCATCTTGGCTGGTGGAGCCCTCTGCCTCAGGGGCTGGGGAGGCCCCCGGGTCTCCTTCTGGAGGGAAAAGATGGGAAACAATATGTGCAGAGATCAGTCACAGTGTATATAATAAAGCTCAGAAATGGTTTGGCATTCCTCACAGCAGGGAATAAATCTGCTTTCACGCTCCTGAAGGAAATAAATAATGAGAATTCTGAGGAAGGAACTACAACTTCCTGTAGCAACACAGTGTCAGCATGATAAGAGATTATTTCTAAATTTGAGGTTTCCCACCAGACCACTGTTAAGAGTAGTTTGATTTATAGCGGTCAAATTGCTTATTCATGTCACGGGAAACTTGTCTTTGACTTTGAAGGAAGTCAGGAAGTCAGAACAAAGACTTAACACAAAATGGTCAGACTGGGGATTTGCATCATATTGCAACATGTTCCTCCCAACAACTTGACACTCTACTGAGAGTAAAGGAAGCAAGGACGATCTGTGCTGCCGTTACGGCTCATTTAGTACTGAAGCGACAACAATCCAGTCTCACTGAGATTACAGTCTAGACAATACCACCTGTCTGTGTTTTGATATGTTGGTGCCCTCAGGTCCAGGGGCTGGTTTCTCAAAGGCCGACTTTGACTACAGCCCAGGTCAAAGTATTTGTCAGACTTCAGACAGACGTCTAAATTCATCCACTGCACAGGAGGAGGGCTAATTTGCCATGAATTTGGGGTAAATGAAGACATTTTTCAAATCGAGTTTAAACCAATCAAATTCTCTCACTAGTCAGCAGGTTTCAGGGGTTTGTTATCATGGAAACACGGGTCTCAGATCTGAGTTAGCTTTGTGGTAGAGCGGCTTGCATAGTTTTTAGGCTTGAAGTTGTTCTTTTTTTTGGGGGGGGGGGGGGTAAATAACAGTACATCCCTAGCGATGTGAGTCGTGGTGAGGATGGGGGTTAATAGCTGAATAATCCACCCTCACCTGTGTCAGACTCTAACTTCGTCCGACTGCACAGTTTAGCTGGTTTTATTATCACTCACAGAACTGCAGCGCTAACAAATCTAAAACTAAAAACTAAAGACTCTTCAAAATCCCAATTTAAAACGGTCTAACTTGCATTAGGCTAATCTAATTAAGACCGGTCTAACCCTGCAGACCAGTCTAAAATATCTTTGTGAAGCTGCCCCCACATGTATGTATATTTCCTTTGCTTTTACACTACCTTACACATGTATTCAGATGTCAGTTTACTGACCTGCAGCCTTCAGGTCCATCTCTGCCAGGTCTTTGGTGAGTTCACTGGTGCTGGCCACTACTGTCCCCTCCCCTGAGATATCGGGCACTGCGTTCCTGCGGCCTGTGCGATCACAGTTGATGAAGTCTGAGTACGACGTCTCCACGTCCATCATCTGTCCATGACCAGCGCTCTCATTACACCTGCCAGAGGGAGGAGGGGATGTCAGACGGCTGCGGAGGTGTTGCAAGAAGCAAATAAATCACCCTGCTGTCTCCCTTCATGGTCTGCAGGGCCTGTGGGAGGACGCACCGCTGTGTCCTGTGCATTTCTGCTTCAGTAGAATCAACATGACACAAAAAAAAAGCTATTTAAGAGGCAACTGAGGATGACCAGTACAGCAGTGCAGAGAAAGAGTGGGCAGAAAGGGCACACCTAAGAAGAATTTCAACTGAGAGGCTAACAGCTGAGAGAGAATTAATAAAAAGAAGAGTGACAGAATGACAGTGTTAATAATTACCATTTCTATTTCTGCACAGCGATTAATGACACTCCCGAAATCTGTGCTAACTGGTCGTCCTAAAAACAAAAAGCTGCATGAAATCTCTCTGGGCTCCCACCTGCATCGTCAAACCCCACTGCTACAGTCCATTTATCCTTAAAGTACTGACACAGCAAGGATTTTAAAAAGTGGGCTGGAAAAAAGCACTGATCAATATGGAAAGCCAGAGTAAAAGAGCTTTAAACCATTCAAAGGACAAGCAGGGGTGGGGCCAGAAAGAGCCCAAGCAATAAAGGAGAGTCGAACTCCCATTTGCCATTCATTCCTCTTCAGTTTCCTGTTCTCAGTCCATATTTAACTAGGTCATGGACCGTGCCAACCACTAAAACACTATACAGCTGGTAACTCCTCAGAGAGAAGAGGACAAATAATCAAGACTGCTCCAGAAAAGACGAGGAATAGAAATAGAATGGGAGAATAGAAAAGAATAGAAGAGATAAGGAAGTAACAGAAGGAAATAGTTCTCTGATGCAAAGAAAGAGACACATGTCGTCACAGCTGCTCCTGTCCTACAGCTTCAGTCCCTGAAGACCTCCCCCCGCAGGCCGGCACAGACAGCTAAGACCTCACTGCTGTGTAATGGGCAGCTACAGACTTACCCCTCTTATAAAGCGTGTAACACTACAACCATGACAGAACAGCTGAGCAGCGAGGCTATGAATCCTTAAGACACATAAGGGGGTTGGAGTCTCAAAGGGAAACAAGTAGAAGAATGGCAGAGGAATAAAAACGAGCTGGCAGACGCGGCTACGACACGCTGACCTGGGGCCAGTCTGTTCCCAAACGCTTTCGCTCACATTCCTTTAGCATTATTCAAAAGGTCCCACAATCGCCGTCTCTCTTGTGCACAGCATGTGTACCAAAAAGGAAGCACCCTGGGCCATTCCCTGGGAGGTCACGAGCCACGCAGATGTAGGCGATGCTGTTTGGGAATGTGAAATTTGCAGTGAAGGTCAGTGTTTAGGCCCCTGTAGGTAAGAGCAGTACCTCAAGAAATGTCACTGAGTTCTGGGCTGCTGGCATTCCCCTGAGTGCTCGTACCAAACACAAGAGCCACTCTGTATTTCCGACTGCAGATGGTGGTGTGGTCCTCTGATAGACTGTCATCTACAGTCATTAGTGAGCCAAAGCACCGTGGGAGGCCAGTGGCTCACAGGTTCATAATTATACCTTCTACCTTTTCCACAACCTTGAGTTCAAACAACTGAGGCTTTCACTAACTACCAATTAGAGCTGAACGATTTCAGGAAAATATGTAACTTTGATTTTTCTGACTAAACTGATTATTTTCTATGAATTTAACTTTAGTTCAGGTCTGTATTTGTGCCCTACATAGACCAAGACAAACAAGATATTAATTTGCCATCACAAACATATTCTTATATTCACCATATTCACATCATCTTGTTTGTACAGTAATAGAATCAGATAAAATCATGTGGTTGATTATTGTCAACATCCACTCAGGATTTGATTTTTTTTTGGTAAACTGAATGTGTTTTGGTTCAGGCTGACAAAAGACATTACCTTAGTGTGTGGGAAAATGTGATGGGCATGTTTTGTTTGTTTGTTTTTTTACTATTTTCTGACATTTTGTAGACGAAATGATTATAGAAACAAAATCAATAGATTACAATGATCTTTAGTTGAGTGGCTAACACAGGCTGATGGGAGGAGCAGCTTCACAGCTCTTAATGCCAGAGGTCTCAGTCTACTGTAGAGTTTTTAACGTGATTTATGGATTTTGTTTCCCCTGGACAGAGCCAGGTTAGCCAGGTTAGCCAGGTTAGCCGTTTGCTCCTGTTTCTAGCCTTTGTGCTAAGGTAGGTTAGCTTGCTGGCCAGCTAAGTGGCTGCTGGTGGTAGCTTCAAATTGTACCATAACAGTATGAATACAAGAGTGGGATCTATGTTCTTATCTAACTCTAACAAAACAGAAAATACGTTTATTTCACAAAACGTTATGTTTAACTGATGTTAAACTGCAAAAAAAATCATTTAGCCCTGGTGCCAAACATAATCCATCATGTACTCAGAGAGAAAAATTTGATTGGAAGATCTTTAACTATTGAAACACAAACAAGTAGCACCGACTTCGTATCCAGAGCAGCAATGACCACGTTTGTGCGTTATGTTATGTTTGCCTTTTTCTACTCCATTGGCCCAGTTGTTATGAAGCTGTTGGGAGCCCCATCTAATTGCCATTTGGTTGTTTAATTAGTCTGCTTGCCTGTGCATGTGGATCAAATCCTACCATGAGATCATTAACAGGTTTCCATGGAGGGATGATGATGGTGATGATGTTCTGCCTTCTGCTCTTCAGCACGTGTTTACACTCCTCTCTGTCTGGTCTCAGCTGTGGGAGAAGCAGGTTAATGGTGCTGCATTTTAAAATCACTTTATCCCTGATATCCACAAAGCTCACTGTGATGAAGAACTTGTTTTTGTAGTGCTGGCTGACCGACTGAAGCAGTGCTGTTCACCTGCTGTGATTTGTATAATGCAAATGAACATGTAAAGTGACTTTGGAGCAGATGATCTGGAAAAGACACCAATGACCTTCTGTGTGACTGAACTAATTGCAGCTCATGTTCATTAAGTGGAATACCAGAACAGTCATTCACCATCTAGGCCAGCAACTAACAACTACATTACATTTTTTTTATTAGTTAGCTCTTAAAGGCACAACGTACACTCACTGAAATCTAAGCAGTATCTCCTGACCACACTCCAGGAATTATGACTTATAGCACCCTTAAAGTGCATGTCCTAGTTAAATAAAAAGGGCGTCTTTATGTGAAAAGGCCAGGGTGTGTATACACAGAGAAACTCGACACAGCTGCACCTGGAAACACTACCACGAGACAAATGTCACAGGTGTGTATTTTCACTCAAGACAATAACAACTCAATCCTCAAAGGGAAATCGCTGCAGCTCAGTTCATGAGCTGAACTCAGCTTGGCCTCACCCTTTCCCCCTCTCCTTCCTGCTCCACACTGAAAGTGTGGATCGTTTCCAAAGTGGGGATTCTCAGTTTTTCAGGAAAACACCCTAATTCAAATTCTGGTAAATCCTCCATTGTGGAATGGAAAGAAAGGAGCTGAATTATCATATCCACACAAAAAGCAGTAACACCTCACTGTGAATGAAAGCAAAGGCTAAACAGAAGTGCCCCACAATGGTACTTACTTTATAAAGAGAAGTTTCCTTCATAACTGGTTTGAACATCAACAGTGACCACACCAGGCCAGTGGCATGGAGATATTAGAGACAAAATCCTTTGAGATCACTGAGGGAATATGAATCAGCATAGCCACTTACACTGGGCCCATTAGAGAGGCAGGCTCACTACTATCCCGCTGGAGCCTTTTAAGCCTGATTTGTGCGTAATAAACTCACATTATCTGCAATAACCCACACAAAGACTGGCTTCTTGGCTGATTTTGACATCCATTAGCGCCGTCTACACGACCAATTTCAAGTCTGTCAACTAATTTTGCTGCATTTATTGACAAGGCAAAAAGTCTTCACGTGAATGAGTTTCATCTGCTTCTCGTAGCAACTCAACTTTTCCGAAGCCTTTTCAACCTTGAATACTTAATGAACCGCCTTTAAGTTTTAAGCTGGATGCGACATAGCTGACAAAAAAAAACAAGTGAGCAGCAACAATTATTTTCATTATCGATTGATATGTTGTTACACCCGGATTAGACAGAGGAAGGTGGGGCTGACCTATTATCATCCGAGACAATCATCACATCTGATAGAAAGCATTTTTACAATTAATTTACAATTTTAATATATCAGATTGCCAATAAAATAAAATAATTAAAATATGTGCTACTTTACTCTCTGACTGGTTACACATCATGAGTAATAGCCTAGAACTTATTTCAGCCACCACATTACTTGCCTGTATGAGTTGATGTTTTTATATTTCATAACGTTGTAAGCAGATACTGAGTCTAATGATGATTGATAATTCATACTTGGGATGCATAGATGAGATGGTGTAAAGCTGTCAGAGTTAAATGGCCGCCTCTTTTTCTATTGTACATATTCAGCTATAGTAATCATTAGTAATGAGTCAGCCTCGTTTTAAATGACAGGTTAGCTTTTATCATGTTATTAATATATAACATTTAAATAACTGACACCAACTAAAGGTTTTCCAAAGCTGTTTCCTTATAATAAATGAAGCATAATCGAGCATTAAGAACATAATGTCAGCCTGCGACCCCACTTTCAACTCTCTTTCACTGCAGATGGATGCACTAAAAGGTCTAAACAGTACAGTATAGTTTTGTGTTGGAGTTTCTGTTATTTTAAATTTTGACACCAAGATTTTAATTTTTGCTGCAAATGCATATTGGTTTCAGTTATTAGATTTACTGGTACCAGCTCTGTAAAAAAAAAAAAGTCCACCCGTAGAGGAAAGCATCAAATCCTCACATTTTTTCTTCTTCTTTTTTCTCTCAGCTATTACAGCTCTTGTGGTCAAACAACGCATCCAAACAAAAAGCAGAGATAATTCAAAAGTTAAAAACAAACTGTCTCTCTTACCAAATGAAAAGAGCTGCTTCGTTTGCTGCCCGGTGTCTACAAGCTGAACCAAACTACTTCAGGCAAATTCATCCAAATCCATTCCCCCTCAGCGTCACACACTGAGAGCACCAGAACACTAGTGTGCCTCAGCTCTTTGCCCTCCTGCTTGCTGCCTCTCAGCCCCCGTCAAATGTGGTCTGGGCACTGTCTGTTCACATGATGTCAGCAGCTGCTTGTTTGACAACGAGCCCACTTCCAGCACAAGGGAGCTGTATTTCCTCATCGGGCATAGCATTGTTGTTCCTCTCCGGTCTTCCTCTCATAAATAAATAAATGAGCGCCCTGTCCATTCAACTATGGTGTATATATTTGCCCCATATCCTTCCTGTTCTTCTGGGACCCGGGCTGGGTGTGAAGGCCTAATTTCCCCTGGTGAAGTGAATTTTGTTGCTTGCTGAGCAGCTCACTTTTGCTCCTCTGCAGTCAGCCATTTACACTGACTGTGAAAACCTTCCCTGCTGAGGAGACGAGCAGACACAAACCTCCACTACTCACAAGAACTTTTTACCACCTCTCTCTCACTGGCACTTTAAAGTCTCAGGCTTACTATTAAGCCATGGTAGAAGTCTCCATCTTCTCTGTCAGACATGTAGAATTATCACTGATAACACTGGATACTCAATGCAATTTTCTATCTCCTTTTCACTGAGCGGCGATACCGAGAAAGATCACTGCCACTCTTGCATAATTGCCATCCTAAATGAGCGTACTGAGCTCCTACGCCTGAAGGCATTATGAATCAGCCGAGGAGCAGGAGATAAGAAGCCTGACCGAGGCCATTAGCATCAGCTACTGTGGAAAAGTCTTGAGTGAACTAATGAATAAAACAAAAGGCCCGTGCAGGGCTGCTACTTCAGAAAGCTACGGCCAAATCAAAAATCAATCTAGCCTGGACAGATTATCTCGGCAGGCACACAGAGGAGCAGCTAGAGTCGTGGTTCCCCACACTCGGAGCACTTTGTCTCTCGTGAGAAGAAAAACATACATATGAATGACTGTGCTCCAAAAAGAGACATCCACCATTTTAAAAAAAAGAAAAATGACACGCAGTCTCAGATGTTCACTGCTGGCATGTTAGTGAGAAGGGTTGCAGCTGACAGCTATTTTCATTATAGATTATTTTCTCCATTCATTCATTTGTTGTTTGTTCTGTAAAGTGCCAGAAAAGAGGGAAAAACAATTTTGCAAAGTCCAAGGTGATGTCTCCAAATGTCTTCTTATGTCTCATTAATGGTCCAAAATAATTACAGTGGCATTAAACAAATAGCAAATCCTCTCAACTCAGAAGCTGGAACCAGAAAATCTTTGGCTTTTATACGTGAAAAAAAAAAGACTGATATAATTAATTGATTATCAAAGTAGTTGCAGATTAATGTTCTGTCAACCACCGATCACTTTCATTATAGATTAATCAGCCAACTATTTTGCCAATTAAGTGTTTGGTCGATTGAATGTCAGCTAATAGCAAAAACTATCACATCACAAACACCATAAGTTCCCTGAGCTCAAGGCAAAGTCCTAAAATCTCTTCTCTTGTGCGATCAACAGCCCAAAACCCAAAGATATTTAAGTTACCATCGTTGAAGACAAACTAAATCAGAAAATATTCACATTTAAGAAAACAGACCCAGAAAAACGTTGCTATTTTTGTCTACAAGATGGATTAAACGACTAATGACAACAGCTGATAATCAAAGTAGTTCATTCATTAAACTGCTCATCGTTTCAGCTCTAATGAATGCTCTCATTTATGTAAAATATGCTCAGTTTATAAAGTAAGCCAAGAAAATAACAGCAAAGGATGATGAAATTGATGAAATCAAAGCCATCAGTGCTGATGATTTTACAAAAAAACAAGGCTCCATCACCGTGTTTTCACCAGGAGTGAGGATCAGCTACCCGCTCCCTGCCTGAGAAACTTCAGGCTACAACTGTCTAATAGGGGATTAGAAGGTCAGAGATGAACAGCACCATGATCCTCGGTGGTCAGGAAAATCAATTCCAAACTTTACAGACAACCTGTGCGGTCAAGTGTTTCTGTACAGACGGTCTTCTTGACTTTGGATCAGTGTGGCAGGTGAGCTGCTGCCGATCCGTCATCAGTGCAGTAAAACTAAAACAGGTCAGGCTAAAGCCTGCTCACACCTTAGATCTAGTTAATAGCTGTTTTACTGTCAGTGCTGTTGAAGCTGTGCTCACAGCAGACATTGGATAAAAGATTTTAGGGTTGCTGTGTAAAGAAGGTTCTCAGGTAGAGAAAATTATTGTTCTTGTGTTCTTTAACTTTCAAGCTGATCATCAGAACAGCGCGTTAAATAACAATAGAAAATTTTTAACAGCAGGCTAAACATCATCATCATCATCATCAGAGACGACCTGAAACGAGGCTAAAGCAAACTACAGGGGCCTGAAAGGTCAAAAATTCATATTTATTGATGTTCAGGTGGATTAAACCGTGGGACACACAACACATGTGTCAGTATCTAAGTGAAAGGGACTTCAGGGATTTGTGGCTTCATGTAGCTGTGCTGTACACATATGTATTCAGGGGTATGTTGTGTTGTGAATGATGAGGCCTAGAGGAGGCATTCAGATAGCGAGAAGAATTACTGAGGATGGGACCCCTGGAGAAAGCAGAAAGAAGATGAGTGGAAGATGAAACTGTGTTCCCCATATGAACTGAAAGGCCAATGAGATATGAAAAAACCAGCTGAGAATACAGCCAATGCCAACAAATATTTCTATCCATTCTGAAATCTGAATATGAAAGCGAAAGACATTTTCCTGTTTGGTAAATATTGCTTGAAATTGATTTAGCATATGTTGAAAAATAAGGGCTCCTATTCTACGTGAGTGGATAAGGCTCAGCGAGAGCAAAACAGTCATACTCACAGTCTGGGTTATACATAACTGTTTGTGCTCACAGTTTACATGGCTGTGACTACTGCAGTGTACTCTATAACACTGACAGATGCACAGATGGAAATGCAGCAACTCTACCATCTGTAAATTCATTGTTTAGTGTCTACGTTTAAAAAAACTTTTTTTTTTTTTTGCTTTAATCGCTTTTTCCTTAAAAATAAAACAGAACATTGTTATTTCTGTCTATTTATTACCAAAGTATGAGTGAGTCACCTGTATGAGAGACTAGTATAAACACTGAGTGGACACGTTATCATCAGGTACACCTGTAAAAACTAATGCAATCCAATAAAACAGCTCAACCATAAAGTCGACCTTTACAAAGATAATGTTCATTGTGTGAAGGAAATGAATTTAACTGTTTATTACTGAGGCTGTAGTGTGAAGTAGTGTTGAACCTGACTGCATTATACGCAGGGTTGTTTCTAATGATTTGCCATTATGAAATATGAGGGCAGAATTATATTAGAAACCCATTTCAATATAATGCAGCCCAGTTCAACACCACCAGTAACTACGACCTCAGTTATAAACACGGAGATGAATTAACACCTCTGGACAATACTGGCCATTATTACTTCATAAAGGTATAACAAGTGGCAGAGCTGTTGATCGTTGATTGCATTAGATTGCACAGATGCACCTAATAAAGTGGCCACTGAGTGTATATTCTGAAATAGAAATAAAAATCAATGCAGCAGAACCAGAGGGGTTGTCTTTTTTTCCTACACATTCTCCTTCCTCATCAAAACCTGGCACCCACACAAGCCACGATGCAACCTGACCACCGACAGGTGGGCCAGAGATCCAGGTGTGTTTTGCTAGTAGCAGCTGACGTAGCCTAACTTGTGGAAATGGTGGTTTCCCTTTAACTATCCAGCATCAATTCTGTGTGGAAAATCACCGCCAGCTTCCTGGACACCTCATAGCGACGGCAAGACTCAAAGGAAGCCAACTGTCTCCTGGCTGTGGCTTCATACTGAACAGACAAGCACAAGAAAAACTATTCCGTAAAATATATATATATATATATATATATTACATACATAAATACATTTTTTAAGGCCACATCACATTCACATGGCCTGACACTGCACAGGAAGTCCAGTTATTTCACCAAACACAAACCACGCTGATGAGTGCAGCTGAGAAAGTAAAGAAATATTATATAACACGTGTTTTCTTCTGAATCTGTGTAATTAAAGCAGACAGATCTCCTCTCAGTGACACTAACTCTGCACAAACCGACACACACACTGAAATTGATTTTGTTAATCTACTAAGTCGTCTCGTCAGTTAAACAGATGGCAGGATCGCACAAGAAACATCACTGAGGAGACGGACAACAGTGCTCCCTTTTGTTAGCATAGCCCTCTTAGCAACAGCTGGTTCAATCAATAGCGGTTCTGGAGTGAAGAGAGCCAGTGAACCACAATATTGCTATGCCTTCACACCCTACATTAAGTAACAGTATCAGATATACAGTAAGGGATTGTTCTCTATGTTTGGAGGCAAGTAAAGGTCACATTACCAAAGGTGTTGAATGTACCACACTGTGTCCTTTGCAATTGTGTCCCAAAAACGGCAAAAAGCTGCGATCGATTGTTTTAAGGGCAGTAGAGTGGTCCGACAAGCAGACATATGAGACGGAGTCTACTGTAGCAGCATGCCCTGCCTCAGGCTGCAGGGAATCCCCTGGTTTGTGTTTGCAAGTGTGTGTGTGTGAATAGGATGGGTGTGACTGAGTATCATCAACCACCCATGATTCACAGCTGAGTCAGGAGCAGGTGCTCCAACTGGACTCCAAATGAGACCGTGATTAAAACCCCCACCTCCTCCCAAAAAAAAAAAAAAACCATGGTCACATCTCTGTTTCCGAACGGCGCAGCAACTGTTCATTTAGACTCTCATCATTCTTGAGACTCTTCACAGGCAGTGTTGTTACAAAAACAAATGTGTCAGGAGAAACAGATTGTGTATGGATGGATATCAACAGCAAACACACAAAGCTCTTGTATGTAATCTTCCCTATCTCTCATTTCTCAACAAGTAAGAGATTAATGCTCCTTATGACTAACATCTCTGAACAGTTACTCTATAGTTTATTTCCAAAGCTAAACTAATTTATGACAGTGTGAAGAAACTCTAAGGGATGAAGCAGGTAAAGGACATAGCATGCTATAGGTCCTTTCAGGTGCAGCGTCCATGTTGAAAATATTTAGATGTGGCTGACTCTGCAGAGTGTATGGAAAAGTACCGAGAGCTGAAAGGACTCATGAAAAAAAGCCATTTTAGAAATGTTATGAAAGCTGTATTTATTTTATGTCTGTTCTCGTTTCTAAACAGTTCACTCTGAAATGTCAGATTTTGTTCATTTTACTTAGAGCTCAAATGAATTAGTGGATATATAGAAATTTAGCTAGCAACAATTCTGTCAATCAATTAATGATTAAAGTCATTTTTTTGAGCAAAAATTCAAAATATTCTTTAATTCCAGCTTTTCTGATTGGTTGACTTTCTCCATTTTACATAAAGGTACACTGAACGTCATTGGGCTTTGCACCTGTTGCCTGTACAAAACAAGGAAATTACAACACACGAGACTGTAATTTAAAGAGGCAACCTTGACAAAATAATGATGGGCAATGTCACTATTTTCTAACATTTTATATACATAAGGATTAATCATTGTATTTAGAAAATATTTGGCAGATTGATCAATAACGGAGCTGCGACAAAATGTCCATTATAACATAAAGTCAAGAAGACACTCAGTAGATAATGAATACATAAAATAAAATAAAACACTTAATTAAATTAAATTAAATTAAATTAAATAAACAGAAAATCAACTGGCAACAATTTTGCTAGTAGATTAATCGTTACTCGTATTTATCCAAACACTCTCTTCACCCTCTTCAAGAAACTCCAAAGATATTATGTTTACAATCACAGAAGACAGAAAAAAAAAACAGCAAATTCCCACAATTTAGAAGTTGGAACACGGAAGTTTCTGGACTTTGTGCTTAAAAAAATGATGAATCGGTTGCTAATTTTCTGCTGATGGACAAATTGATTAATCGATTGTTTGAGCTTCAATTATGTCTAGTCATTCCCATAAGACCTCAGGTGTCATCCAGCTTGGTTCCTCTGTCTAAAACACAGAAGTACAGTGATGTGCTGTGCATAACTGCTGTGCTGGTCGGCGATTTTTCCTCCAACTGTCCATTCTATCTATTCTAATTCTACTGCAAGGTTGCCCGGTTCTATTTCTGTCCACACATTTAACAACACGAGACCTCAGCAGGAAGCAGGTGGTTTGTTTGCCTGTGTTGTTTATGCCCTATCTTTTCCCAGGCTCTCTGCACACACACTGGAGGCCGAACAAGACCCTTGGGCTGATGAAGAGGAGGACGACGACAACGACAAAGCAAAGGACAAGAGGGAGATGAGAGGGTAAGGGAAGTATGCAGAAAGATGAGGGGAGGACGATGAGGAAAGAGAAAGGACAGAAAAAGCATGAAGATGACAAAAGGAAAAAGGAGGAGGATGAGAGCTGAAGAGAAGGAATGCATGCGTGTTTATTATGCTTGCTATATAAGGAAATATGCCTCACAGGCTCCAGTGTTTTCATTACTTTCATGAGAACTTGAGAAACGTAATACATCCTCCTCGGTTATGCTGCAGCACACAACCATTTAGCCAGTTTGTAACAGAATATATGATCTGGTTTCAGGCTGCGTCTCTGCACCACCTGTTAGAACAATTTCACCCACAACTCCCTCATCCTCTCTCTAATAAAACAACACACATCAGAATCATGCTTCCCTTTTCCAAAGCCAGGAACCTGATTATGTTACGCACAGCTGCTGTTTACGCTGCACTTAAAAATAATCTGAAGAAAATTAGTGGCTCCTCTCACCTGTACCCACGGCCTCGGTTTGTCTGAGGTTTGCCAAGTGATTCCACTGATCTGCGTCGCCACACTTTTCTTCCACAAGTCTAGGAGGATGTGGAGGTCATGTGATTCGATTTGCTGAGTTGACGGGGATAAAACGGGCGCATATGTAACCCTCCCCGTGAGCAGCCACAAAAAAGAGAAGAGGCAACCGCTGCACTTCCCTCTAGACCTAGATTACAAAACCATCGCTCATGCTGCTTTACAGGACAAACACCTTGTGCAGGTCACCAAGCCTACTGTGATACCAGTGCAGTGAACAGTGGTAGCAGAAGTACTCAGATTCTTTACTCAGGTGGAAATACCATTACAATAATGTTAAATACTTACAAGTAAAAGTCCTTCATTCAAAATCCTACGCAAGCAAAAGTACAAAAGTATTTTCCGCTTAACGTATTTCAAGTATCACAGTAAAAATACTTGTTCTGCAGAAAAATGAGCCCTTTACCAAACTCCATCGCACTTGGCCAATTTGGCGAGGATACAAATAACTACATCCCATTTTCACACACTGGAAGCAGTGTACCACTAGAAGCTAACAGGTCATGTACAGAAAACCCAGTCTGTCTATCCTTCCAGCAACAAACACAAAATTATCATCTCAGTACAAAGCAACAAGCAGTGTCTGGTCTATGTCAAGTCAGCATTCGGCTAATCCGATTGACTCCAAACATCTGAACCCACAGTAGCTGTGTGCTAAAATATAGATGCTAAGAGCTAGTTCAGGGGTGTGCTGGGAAAGAAAGGCAGCCATCGGGTCGGTGAGGGTTGATAACGTATGTACAGTATATACGCCGGGGTGGTGTGTGACGTAGAGCCGTAAAGCTTTACGCACACAGGAGGAATCGCAGTTCATTACAAGTCAGTACAACACCAGAATGATTGTGAAGCTGTTATATTAAGGTAACACAGGGGCTTAATGTTGCCTTTAAAAGCCTACTTACTGACAGGCCGTTACTGTAACTAAAACAAGTAGTATGCCTTTTTAATAGAAACTAACTCATATTGATGAATGAGGTTTTCCTCCAGCAACAGCATCAAAAATGAGATATACTTTTAATTTATCACTGTCAAGTGATTTTAATGACAAATAATTTGCCGTCTGGTTCCCGTGAGCGGCCTCCCATCATCATAGCTCACCGTTTCCCCTCCTTTGGGATTCAGATGAAAACCTTTACAGAGAAACAATAAAATATTTCAAAGCAAACTGGGCCTGAGAATTCCCTGGGAGCATCAAATCAAAGCATCAAGCACATAACAAGCCTCTGATTCCATGTCAAACAGTGAAGGTCGCGTTGTTCCTCTTACCCTTGAGCATTTTTCAGTCTCATCACTTTTAAAGTTCATTGATTTTGGCGCTTTATTCACATCACATGGAATCTGAAATGGGCCACTCCATTTAAAACAATGAAAAAGCTTTTTTTGTGTGTGTGTGTGTGTGTGTGTGTGACAGGAGATTCTCATCAAATCATCTTTCACTGACCTGCTGGGCCAAAAAACAGGACATGACTATTTTACTTCCAAACCAATTCACATGGATGAGAATCCATTTACATAATAAGGTTTGATTAAAAATCCTCTCGCCAAATACATTCAAAACAGTGTTTATTCAACAACTCAGCCCTATCTGTGAAATTTATGCTGATGCTGTCGGCCAGTCCCGTTAAAGTAAGAGGGTGTAGCTTGCCTTCTACATTAAATCAGCTGGCGTAATGCTGAAAAACAGATGTGTTGCCACTTTGAAAAGCAACCTCAACAAACAATGTCATTTATCAGGAAGAGGGAGCACATGAGGAAATTGATTTGGGTCTTATAAATCTGCCATCAATAAAAAAACTGACTAACGGATATGCATTATCCGCCCATTTTCTTTAGCCAGTTGCTGAGTGCAGGTTTGTCGCCAGCGGCAGCCCATCCCAGCCTTTAACAAGGCTGTGGAGTAAGACATTTGAATTGCCTGGGTCAGTGTTATATCTCCTGTGCCAATTTTCAGCTGGAATAAAATCTATCAAACATTTAATACTTGTAATCCTCCACCCGAAATGTATCTTTTGAGTATGGCACAGTCAATCCCTGTGGGCTGCTAAAGTTAGTAGTATGATCCCTGACTGATAACAGGGGCTGTGGTCAGTTTGTAGCCACAGCGGTTACAGTATATTTCAAGGGTGACCCAGTTTCACAGCAGAGGAAAAGAAAAAAAGGTCCAGAGAAACTTCTCAGTCTATTCCTGCAGAATAACTGTCTTTGCTGCTGTCTCTCAGTATCGTTAGTGTGGCCCCTGACACGCGTATTTTTGCCCACATATGGTTAACAACACTGCTTACATACCAACCTGCCAACCCTGCAAGGAGCTGCATATTCTTTTTACTTTAAGATGGAAGCCGTTCTCCGTGAAGAATCAGTGGTAATCTTTATATTGCTTTAATGTGGCTATAATTGATACATTTATTATGGTCATGTATCAAATGACAATGTGAAAACAGTGTGTAATATTAAAAGGAGTTGCTTGTACAGAGAGCTATCACTTGCATCTGCAGCTCCCCTCTGCTTTATGGGTCTCAGCTCATTGTTTAGCTGCTCAGCCACAACTTCACTGTTCTGGTTCACTATTATCGCTCTTATAGCAGCAGCAGCAGCAGCAGCAGGCAGCTGTTTTTAGTGAAAAAAAAAAAACCTTAAAAACTCACTGTACACAACCTGCTCTGCACCAAACAGCAGACAGACACTGTTAGAGACCAGCCGGTGAACACAGTGGAGCATTTAGCAGCTAAACACCCAGATGTTGCTCCATAACTGCTGGATGTGTAGGCAACATTTACTACCAAGTTCTTCATGTCAACTTAAAAGACGATGATGTCTGTGCTGTGTTCACAACTTGTTTCCTCCGTCCTTAAGCAGCCAAAAAAACCTATTACAGGTTTAAGTCTGAAAAGGAATTTGATCTCCTACACCTCTGTGCATTTAGACTCCATAAACAGGATACATAAATCTCTGAAGATTAAGTATGCATATACATTCCTTCCACCGGATCCATAAAGTCATGTGTATGTGTGGTTCTGTTTTATCTCAGTCGTTGTGGAGCTGGTCACACGTGTACAAGCCTCATTTCCACATTTAGCCATAAATAGACATTTGCATTTCAGTGCCTCTGTCCGCTAACAGCAACACTTGTTAGACCGGTCAAAAGAACAGCAAAGAAGAAGTGCCACATCGGCGAGGTCCTCCATCACTGCCAGAGCCGCTGCTATAACACACAGCCTTTAGCCACAGCTGCGGCTAGTGTATTTTATTGACTGTACTTGTATTTTATTAAACGTACCTGTGATATGTCCATCATCACTATTATTAAACGTCAGACAGATAATCAGTGGTGTAGTTCATAGTGCCATTATCAAAGAGGGACTCTACAAGGTGCTTCAGAATGAGGGGTAACATGAAAAGAACATTAACACAGGGAAATAAATTGAAGTGAATGAACTATGCACATGATCCTCTGACGTGTTCGTCTATAAATACCAGGTTCTGTGTGGAAAAAGTGCGTATGCATGGAAAGCATCATTTATACATCTGACCCCAGAAACCAACTGAATTCACTTTTTTTTAAAAAAAAAAAAGGGGGGGGGGGGGATCTGCTTTGTCTACTTGAACAATATAAAGAGAAATTACAGATTAAATAATAATTTCATCCTTATAACCAGAGTCTGCAATGTCTAAGTATCTAAGTACCAGAGAGCCTTTTCGGTCTGTCACACGAGATGCTGATGGTCGGGGTGATGGCACTCATTTCTCCTCATGGGGAAGTCAGGGAGCTAAAAACAGAGGAGCTTAAGTCCTCTGTGCAGAGGGCAAAGAATGTGGTTGGAGGTCAACGCAGCTGAACCGTCAAATCCCTGTCCACAAAATATGTACACATTAAACCCATGATTACACAGAGGGAAAGCATACAAAAATAGAGCCTGAGCAGTGGGTTCACATGGTATCAGAACCCTGCGACACTGTTTATGGGCTCGGATACAGACTGTTGTTTTCTGATCTCTGTTGTTTCTAAACATGGGAGGACCTCCGGGCAGGCGACTGATTGTGGAAATAATCTCAACGAAATCAAGAAGACACTTGAACCAATTCTGAGAATAGATTGCTATTTTTGTCAAAAGCATGTAATGACCTGTCCTTATTGTGGAAAAGCAATGAATCCAGCTGCTTGAGATTCTCATTAAAGGACAATATTCTCTGTATTCTCCAGCTAGGAATTAAATAATCTATGTGAACTACAATAAATCAACATATAAGTGGAATACAGAGAAAGGTGAAAAAACCCCATGATGCTCACTTATGGAAAAACAACTGACACACAGGAACCTTCCCATCCCTGTAGTGTGTCCTTAATGCAGGCTTTCAGCGCAGGGATATAAGGGTCCAAATGTTCTCAGAGTAATCATGTTGTTGTTGGCAGCCCTCAGCAGGAGCAGATATGACTTCCATTTGCTGAAGGAGTTGGAGGAGGAGAACGGTGTTGGTGAGAGTGTTGGTCATGCAGCACTGCAGGTAATCATAACAGTACTTGGATGACCTGATTACTCATGATCTAGCTGCTCTCTGAATAACGGGTGTCACAGATTAGAAGGTGCACAGCGCACAAAGGCCCCACGAAGATGAGCTTTGATAACAGGCAGAACATGAGCACATATAGTCGTAATGGTAAGTGGTCTGTCTTTTCTTCTGAGGGCCGTGTTTTGAGTCATTAGATATGACTGAAACACGGGAGGGGAAGGCTCTGCGAGGTTCTGTCAAAGGTCAGCAGGGCATGTGTGCGTCTTTCTAGTAGCAGGGGTTTTCTAGCATCACTGCGCACTCTGCTCTGGCTGCTCTCCACCCCCATTGGCCATTTTGAAGGATAACAGACCATGTTTGGTTTGCTGGTACAAAGAGAGGAGATGAGACAGTAGAGAACAGTTCCAAAGATAACCATATCTGACATCAGACCATTCAGACGGTGCCAAACGTAATCTTAAATTAATCAGGTGGCTTAATCCCCTTACGACATGTGATTTTTCCACTAATAGAAAAATATTCTAAGCTCTTTAACATCAAACTTTTTGTCCAGGACCAATGTTGACTTGCCATTTATGAGCAGACAGAGTCACCTCCTGATAAAATATGCAAACATTTTACCATATTACTTGAGCTGAAATGATTAGTTGAAATAATCTGCGATTATTTTGATAACCGCTGCGGTCATCCTCCAAGCAAAAATACCAAACATCCCTTAGTTTCAGCCTCTGAATTGTGAGGATTTCTTGCTCGTCTTCATCTTATGTGATAGTAAACTGAATATCTCTAGGATCTGGACAGGTGGTTAGACAAAGCAAAATGAAATCACCCCCTTGGATTTTAGGAAATTGTGAAGCACAATTACCCGAGAAAATAATCCACAGAAGACTGCAGTCCTACCTATTACCCTCACTTTGTTCCTTTAGGTTATATTCCTCTGCTTTTCTTTCCAAACATGTTTTCTAAAATGTCACCACTGATGTGCAACAGTTTCCCTAAGCTATGAAATGCCAAATCATTACATATCACAGTTCCACCCTGTTTCTAAACACAGTTCCTTAAGCTTGTCCCTGTCAAGACATGACACAGTCCAGATCTGTGAACTGACAGTGGGAAAAATAGAAGCCTGGTGGTTATGCTGCAATACTGCAAAACTGTTTTATTTTAATTTAAATTCATTTTTACGTGCATGCACTGAGCAGCTACACAGTTTTGGTTACAGTCAGCCCGTCGACAGTGAAGCAAACCACCACAGGCAGGCAAGGAGCCAGTATTTATTTTCACCAGTGCCCATGCCCAGTAACTGGCTCTTCCCCAGCAACACTCATGCAAAGTGGGGGGTCCCCGGCTGCTCCCCACCGGCCTGCTGCTGAATCTCTCAGCACCGTCTCCATCCGGCAATGTCGTTTACACAGGATTCAGATCCAGAAAAACTGGACTGACGTGCTCCCTCTTCACTCAGCAGCCAGGTTATTGCATGAAAAGCTGCTGTCACCACTGCCTTGTTATCTTATTGAATTAGTAAATATTAGTTGATTTATGTTTGGGGTGGGGGTTGGCTGGGTGCACTGACAGAGCAAAATAATAAAATAAAAGGCACAGTTGACGAGAGAGGAGAAGAGGGCTTTCAAAAGCTATCCAGCCTGTCATTAGCTACACTGAATGCAGCAGCTAATGTGTGGGAAGGACGTGCATGCCAGTCCTCTACACTGTACACACAGGAGGCTAGCATAATGGATGCACTTGAATGCCTCATACATTCGAGGCGGGGGGGGGGTGAATTATCATTAACATTCACGCTGTAATTCCACATATTAAAAGAAAAAACAGGAGGTAGATTTGACGGATTGGTTGTGCGCACAGTGGACACCGAGGGCTCTGCGTTCAGAGATTCATTACTGCCTTAACGTTGGTCGCTGTGTCGGATGGACAATAAAAAAAAAAAAAAAAAAAAAAAAGCGCCTCAGTAAAATGATGTAGAAACCCTCGCTTCGTGACTCTGCGGCTCCCCGGCGGACGGTCACTTCAAACACTGCCATATCTGTGCGCGTAAGACCCATAACAAAAGCACAAAAACACCGCCACTAACCTTGGTCGGGTCGCCTCCTTTTATCCACTTGTTACAATGGAAATTTAACACCATGGATCCACAGTTAAGTTTCCTGGCAGTCGGACAGAGACGCAGCCGAACTGGGCCGAAACTGAAGCAAATGAATAAATAAAGAAACAAAAAAAAACACGCTTGAGGAGGAAGTGTCCGTAAAAAAAAAACACACAAGTGACACTAGGTGGTTTCTCAGGGAACCGTCTGCACACAACGGAGGGGGAAAAGGTTGTGTCTTCAAACAGCTGTTTTCCAAAATGGAGTTAGTCGTGTCTGAGCCAATCAGAGTCCGCCTGTGGAGGCTCCCACTCCTCTGTGGGCTGGAGCCAACGCCACACTGCACTGAAGATCAAACACTCACAGATTACACATCTTTTTTTCTTTCTTTTCTTTTTTTTTTGTGGAGGGGGGGGGCATTTTAGCTTTCATGTCATGACAGTTTTATTTATACGCACATCAACCCAGCAGGCACCCCAACTGATTAGATGCCCTGGCAGGGAACCCTGAGATGTACCCTGATGTTGGTTTTAGTGAGACTGTTTAAATCTGCACTGTGAACATGGAGGGAGGTCAGCAGTGATGTATCACACACTCAAGGTGGCAGTTTATTACATACACAGAGCCATGGCCTGGTCAAACCACCTAAGGGGGGGGGGGGACCCAAAATTGAACCAAGAATTGAACCAAGAAACCTTCTTGATAGCTTTTGAGTCGTTTAAGTAAAAGATAAATTACAGATTCCAGCTTCTTAAATGAGAATATTTGTTAATTTTGTGGTAGAAATGTAAACATACTGTATTTGTGTTTTTGACTGTGGCTCAAAAGAAAGTTTCTGCCATTTTCTGATATTTTATAAACTAAACAATCCGTTGATCGTTAAAGAAAAGTATTGGAGTATCGATAATAAAAAGAACCAGTGGTTGCAGCTGACAGTTCCATGATGATGGAATTATACTACTCATAATACCAATTCAGTCTCAACAAAAACTGAAGATTATAACCTTCATGAAGGGAGGACTTATTGCAGGATTGTTGTATTAGACTGTATTAGTTTTGGCCAGGTGAACCAAATAAACTGCCAGCTGACTGTAAGAGGCCTTCAATGATGCATTGCAGATGAAATGCAAAGAACGTGAGACAATAAAAAAAAGATTAGTCAAATCAAAGCATCATAGGCTGAGAAATCCTGGTTTTTAGTGTAAATCAAGCTAAAAATATGCTGAATCCTACATTTCCCATAATGCAACTCTATCTCATTCCACCCACCTAGCCCTAGTTTGTTCCTCTCACGTATCACCATTACATTCAAGTCACTGATCTAAGCAACTGATTCTCTGAGAAATAAATACCAGGCAATGTTTGAAAAGTTAGTTATCTCTGTCCTGAAGGTATTTTCAGAATCATTAAAGACTCCTTTAACAATCTGGATGGAAAAACTGTCCGTCGAGTCAACTGAACTCCGTGTTTAAAATCGATGGAGAGCTCCTTTAACTGAGCTGCCTTTTGTCTTCATGTTTTGATATGAACTCCTACTACACGAGTGTACAGCCCACAGTCAGTCTTGCTCACTAAATTAATGCCATGGAAACAGAAAACCAACAATATCCAACAGCGTAGGCTGTGTGGAGTTAAAATAAAGTCAAAATCTCATGAAAGAGACAGAACAAATTAATGAGTTCTGTGTAAGTGCTCCAGATGGCACTGGTCCAGTATCAAACCAGCAAACTCACATGCCAAACCTATTTTAATCTTGAGTGCAAGACAAAGCTCTTCATTGTTTGAATTTACTCATAGTTCCACATTTTCATCTCTTAGGTGTATTTTCTAATGCTTTCTAATAATACTTTCTAACTTTCTAATAATACAATATTTTGGAACCACTTCACTTAAATCCACTAAGGTCACCTGACCTCAGACCACCATGTTAAGCTCTACTGACCTAATGAAAATTTAAAGCGTGGAGAGTCGTGTTATCATGCAAGGTTTTCCGAATGTTAACATGACATACACATATGGCTCACCCATCTGCATGAAATGAATGTCCTCTTTACCCCGACGGGGTCTCACTGTCTTTAGAATATTGTATATTACAGGCTGGATAATTACATAATCATTGTTTTGTTTTGTTCTTTTTTTTTATGTAAAAAATAAAACAATTTCTCCAGTGGGGGAAATGAACAAAGTATGTTTATACTGAATTTAAGAATAACTCAAGGTTTATTGTGCATTTCAATTTTAAGGTACTTCCTACTTCTATGTACATTTCAGAGGGAGATGCTCACTTTGTACTCCACCACATTTATCTGAGTGATGGAGTGATGGAAGACGCATTCACATCCTTTACTTAAGTAAAAGTATCAACACAACAGTTTTACCGTGTCAGCAGAATGTGCTTAAAGTTCTCGCTGGCCCCGTCAGTGATATAATTATGACATTATTAAACTGTTAACTGATGCATCAGTGTGCGAGTAGCATTTTACTGTTGTTGCGAGAGCAGGTGGAGCTTGTTTTAATTAGTGTGTGTACTGTTGGGTAGTTGGATCCAGTGAATCCCAGCCCAGGGACGAGACCCCTCTGAAGGATCAGAGGGGTCATGAGATGATTAATGAGCGTGACCTCAGGACCCAATTAGACACTGTGCTTTTTGCAAAGGGTCACAATCCAACAACAACTGGTTGGGAAGATCTGGTTTATTATTTAACAAGGCATTTTTTTATAAGCTTATCATGTTTTTGTTTTTTTTTAATATACTTAAGTGCAGTACTTAAGTTATTTTACTTCCCACAGCTGTTTGACAGCCATAATTACTACTGATTTGTAGATTAAAGTCTCACAAATCATATGATCATTTAATAAAACATGATGCATTGCTACACATTAAGCAGGAATGTTCATGTATAAATAGCACTAATAATTAACTTTGCTCCACTTCCACTCACAAGCTACAACCTTAAAATGGAGCTTAAATCTTAATGCGTCTGTAACAATAATAATTTATATAATTCCATTACAATCATAAAGACTGTTTCTAATACTTAAAATACTTTTACTGATTGTTTTTTTTTTAAGCAGGACCTTTACTTATAATGGAGTATTTTTACAGTGTGATATAAAGTAAAAAATCGGAACAGTTCTTCCACCACTGTATTCCTGATGTCTTCAGGGACCCATGAGCCCAGTTTGGGAAACGCTGCTCAAGTCAGCTGCAATTATGCTGTGAAAATACCCACAACTTCCCCAGAGCCTGCAGCATACCACCATCCCCTGCCAACAACAGCATCCACAGCACAAACAAGACACAAATAGCACTTTCTCAGTTTGAGTTTTACTTTACTGTCCACACTACCAACGATATCCTGCAACACAATACAGCTTAGAGTCACAAACATGCTTAAAATAAAAATATAAAAGACTGAACAAAATGATTCAAGTTAGCGTCGGGCTACCACATGAAAACAGATCCAACATTATTGCACATTTCTGTACATGGCCTGGTGTAAAATTTGGCAAACCAGATCTCTAGAGAGTCCTGTGATCAGTAATGGCCCTGTGTTAAGACCGTGTGACGAAACACAGGCAAACAGGTCAAGAAAGGTTAACAAAAAAACATAAGGCAGATTATCTGAACTTAGAAAAATAATCCTCTCAGTAGATTCAAGCCAGAGAAAACTAAAGCATCAGCTAAACAAAGGCCCTGAAATACTGTGTATGAGCGAGATACTGAATTAAAAACATTTACTGGTAAAACTATCACATTACTCTTTTTCTCCACCTACTTCTACTTACTGACATCGATGTGTATCCACCCTTATGTAAAACAATCCCTGATGACAATGAACACAAATATTGCTTTGGTACACACAAACCCAACAGGATTTCTGATGCATCCCTAGGTGAATCTACTGACAACAGTTTAAGGCAATGTATTAGATGGTTACCAACACAAAAAACTGTCTCCGTTTTTTTTTTTTTTTTTTTTGGATCAGATGAAGGGTGATGTAACTATGCATACAAAGCACTAATGTCCGTGACTGTCAGTTTGCAGATAATTACCAAACTGAAGAGATGTGAGTTTGAGAGTTTGAGTTAAGTTGATTTTTTAGAATTATTCCTCTGGAAAATATTAAGTGACAGATTCGTATTTCCCATGTTTGTCCTAAAACAACACTCACGCCCATTTGAACATTAAGATAGTTTTAGCTTTTTGTATTAAGTCCTTCTGTTCATCACGGTCATTTAGAGAGCCCTTCTTAACGTGCTCTCAAAGGATGAGATGGGAGGGAAAAAAAAAATCCACATTCCATATAAAACTGTATTTCAAAGTGCAGATAAAGCTAATATGAGGCTCCTGCAGCCCCATATTGTGTTTTTAGAACCAAAATCCCATTGAGTTTCAGTGCTGTGCTGCTGTGGACAGATAAGAACATAAATAGGGAATTCTGAACCACAAAAACAGCAGCAACCTAACTAAGCAGATGCCCGCTTCACTTTGCTAAGGGCCTCATATTAGCTTCAGCTAAACACAAAATGAGGACTGTGGATCCACCCCCTCCAGATCTCTTACATTGGAAGCACATTACGAAGGCATATTTTAATGGCCAGTATGGGCAGGAGGAATGTTCACATCGAGCAAAACCTGAAACCTAAAAATGTGAAGCTGTGTCCTTTACTGTAAATACCAGAAATCAATTTGTAGAGGTCACCAATAAAGTCTAAACATGCACCGGCTCATGTCAAAAGCCTCTTTGCATGAGTCTGCAGCTGCCTTGGAACCATGATTGAATGCTGGGCTATGTGTAAATTGGAGAAGACAACCTGCCTAAAGTAGTGCTGCATTGTTAGTAAAATAAATCATGTTTAATATTGGCAACTTGCCCTATAAAGGTTACACACGTTTCAGATGAAACACAAACTGTCCTCTCAGTGATGGGAGTCTACGCATCTACAGTGTGCATCAGTAACAATAGTAAAGTTGGGAGCGCAGCCCCCTAAAGGTGTCGTCGTCCTGCCCACTGGTCTGCACTCCTTCAAACAGCATGGAGTCTGGGAGCATCACGCCCTCTAGTGGATCTGGCTGGCAAAACTCCACTATAAACTCCTCCTCACAGTCCAGCAGCAGCCTGGACCACGCACACATGTCCAGTTGGCCCGCGGTGCCACCGTACTCCTCCGGCAGGACCGAGCGGGGGATGTTCCGGTGCAGAGAGCGCAGGTCAGAGCCGTGGAGGATGTACTGAGGACAGCAAGGACACCAAGTCAGTGACATCACCACCTTCATTATTTAAAGTGGCTATGATCAATATTTCATGTAATGTGGAAGGTGTTACTCGTAGCAATGAACCCACAAAGAATAATCTGCTCGACGGAACTTTATAACTTCGTTCAGCTCTTTGTTTTGGTTCTGCAGCTCACAACTTCACTTTTGTTTCACTCACTAAATGCCATCTGCCCCACACCAGACAAAACCAGATAGTTCGTGAACATACTGGAGCACCTAGCAGTTAAAGAGCCAGAAATTCACCTCAGGAGCTTGTGGAGCTCAAAGGAAAATGAATATTGAACTTGGATTCACCAATTGGCCAGAAAAAAACAACTCTAAATGCTAATCTTGCTCTGTATCTGCTGATTGTGTAAACAAGTAACTGTATGCTAACAGGCTTGTTGTGTTTACGGTTTGTTTCTGTTGCCCCCAAAAATCTGTTATTGTTTGTTTAAATGAACAAAACCACCGCTCTCATGAGAAGGGTAAAAGAAAAGAAAAGAAAATGCTTGGCCTTCTAATTTCTCTGATGAAAATAGACCATCATTTTGGAGAACATGCTGCGGATAAAAGGGAGGCGCCAGATTCAAAATAGGCCTTTGTTTCAGACAAAAGAGTCAGAGACAATTCAAGGACAATAGTTACCCTCTCTGCCATCTTCTCCTTCAGAAACGGCTTAATTATAGCAAAGATGCCTTTGAAAATCCTGGGCTCGTTAATTATGTTAACAGCCTTGATTCTGATTGGAAACCCATCCTGTGAATTAGAAGAGAAACTGCGTTCAGAACAGTCAGCTGGTCCTTGTCAAGCGGTTCACATGTGTTTTGTGAGCTTATGTAAATATCACACACTCTGCAGTCACGACAAAACTCAACAGGCAGAGCTCAAGAGCCATTGTTTTAAATTATCTTTTTTCTCATATCAAGTCATATTTACTGCTGTCTCATTAAAAAACAAAATCCCCTTTGGAGCAAATGCTGCAGTCACACATCTAAGGAAAAAAACAAATACATGTACTTTAACCAGATCATAGGATGTTACATATGTTATATATAATCTCTATGATCAGAGTTTTTACCTGGAGGATGCTCACAACTTTTTTGGCAAGGAACGGGCCTGGATTGGATGCTTGTGACATTCCCACTCCGGTGTAGTCGGCTAAGATGACGATGCCGTTCACCTGCGTTTCCTCCGGCTGGATAAGTTTCTCCAGAGTCAGATAAATGGCCCTCACATTGTCAACAAATGGATAATCATTTGGTTTCCATTTTCCTGTAAAAGGAGACCGAGGTGAGTAACTCACTGTAAATCATGAGTAAAGCAAATACTGGAAGAACTGTCAGTAACTGGCAATTAGTCATAGAGAGATTTCCAAAGAATACTCTGAGTCTGAGCACTGCTGAGTAATCTGACATCTTAATGAAGAACAGTAATTATAGAATGGTTAAGTCACTGCAAAACAGCTGAATTCTCCGACCTGGTCGGAGACACAGGATGTATCTTCCGTTGGGGTCCGGCTGCGGCAGGACTGTGAGAAAGCCCAGGTCCAGGACGTGTTTTACTGTGGACGGCTTCAGGTCCTGGAACACCTCTGGCCAAGCTTTACGACCTGCGTGGTAATTGAGCAGAAGCTGCAGGGCACGGTCGTAGTCAAACTTCCTGGCCCGCAGGAAGCGCAGCAGGAAGGCGTCGTCCAGCCTTGTCCTGAGATTGGGCTGTTCCTGCAGAGCCAGGTGGAGAAATAAGAGTCCACTGAATAAAGACTTGGTAAACATGGCAAAAACTAGGACAGGGGAAATTAACTTTTCATTAATCAGTGTAGTGAAAATTATTTTTAGACATAATCTCTCTATATATATAATACAGAGCCAATAATATACTTATGAGCATTAGCAGAGAAAATGGCACATTTCAGAGTGTTACGTTAGACAGCCCCTAAAATCACAAGAGATTATATATTTTAAATCTTGTGCAAAAAAATTATCATCTTGTGCAACAAGATTAAAAATATTGTTTTGGCACTTCAGGGACTCTGGACTAAATATATGACGTTAGTGTCATATGGCTATTTATGTGTCAGCACACAGATGTCACTAATTTGATCTGATGTTACCTTTCCTCAGAACTGTGTGGGCGTGCTCAGAACAGGTTTCACTACCATCTATCTTTTATTTAATGTTAATTTAATGATAAATGATTGGGCTGAGTCAAATCTTTGTCTGTGTGTAGGACCTTTATTTTATTCATAATAATACATTATATTTTATATATTAATCAAATGTTTTGTATGTAAAATCAAACTGAAGTTGTCAAATAAATGCAGTGAAGTAAAAACCTCAAGTCCCTCTGAAATGTAGTGGAATTGGGAGTAAAATATAAAGCGGAGCAGAGAATAGAAATACTTGAATAAAGTGCCTAGACATAGGGACAAAGTCTTTTTTTGGGGGGGGGATGTTTTCTATCAAGCTGCCCTGTCCTCCTTTAAATGCTAGTGACGTACAGTATATAGTACAGTTTGGTTTGTTTTTTTTTTACGGTTTTTATGGAGTCTCAGTATGGCATAAAATCACAAAGCAAAACCTTCAGTATCATGTCTCTCAGAGCTTGGACATCCCGGAGACGCCACTCTGGTTTTTCCTGGAGCTCCTCCCGTGCCTTGGCCACCAGTTCAGGGGTCAGGGTGCAGGAATAGATGGGCGGAGGGGGTCCCGGGAACCAGCTGTGCCCTGCAGCTGCTGATGGGTCCACTGGAGGAGACCGGAGGTCAATGGACTCATGCTGATCTGCCATGGACTGACTGGGAGAAGCTGTTTAGAAAGCAACACACAAAGAAGCCCTTAGTGTGAAAACACTACATCTTAGACAGAAGCTAACAGTGCATCCATCCCAGAACCTGGAAGTACTGAGATCTTTTACTTAAGTAACAGTAATACTCTGTTACAAGTAAAAGTCATGCATTTTAACATAATATATAGCACATTTAAGAATCATATATGGTACTGTGCACTTTAGATGTTTCACAATAACATTCCTCTTTCCTCGTTTCTGGGTTTCTTGGGAAATAATGAAACTGCCATGCATATTGAGGGATCAATAGAGGTCCAACAACAAGGTTTTTGCACTGGGTCCCCTTTGGAGAATTATCCGGGATTCCATCCCATCCCATGGGAGAAGAAGTAGCACAGAAATACTCAAGTAAAAGTACCTCAAAACTGTACTTAAGGACAACACTGAGGTAAACGTAGAGCATTGGATGCAACTACAAATCTGCATAGTTTAGACCCATTAATACCACTTTACCTGAACTAGTCAACAGATATTGGACGTAAAACGTTCTCTGACACCTGAGAAGCGTAGGAGAGTTCCCCACAAAGCCTCACAAACGTTAACATGCTCGCTGTTTGCGTTTATTCAGCAGTGAGTCAGAGTCTGGCTAATTCAACCTGACCCTCAACTCAACCACTGCGACAGAACTAAACTCAGAATAATGACTGAATACCAACCCGAAAATGCGTTTAAAATGAACCCTTTAGGACAGACGTAGATGCCTTTTGTTTGCATCCATTGGCAGGCGATAAATTTGCTTTTAAAAAACAGCCGTATCGACTCAAAGCCACAGCGTCGGAAAAAAATCACAACGGACCTGTCAGGAAAATCCTTTTTCCGGGTCGAAAAATGGCGCTCTCTCATTGGTCCATTTACAACATGTGATACGCTGTGACGCAGCGGAGCCGTCGTGCCATACGTCTGTTGTTTTGATGGCTGTGCTGCCTTCAATGACATCCGGAAAACAGCAGACACGATGAGTCGCATACTGTTAATTGAAACCACTGATTCATGGTTTTTATATAGAATATTAATCTGGGAAGTAACTACAAACTACAGTATAACTGTAAAATATATGTAGTAAAATTTACTTTCCACCACTGAGTTACTGGGAAATATTTCCTGAACAGGTTACATCTATCGTTTGGTAAATGTTTCTGTAAATAAGTTAGTTAAACCATCTGTTTCGGGTCCATCCATTTTCTACTCAGGGTCGCGGGGGAGCTGGAGCCTATCCCAGCTGACTATGGGCGAGAGGCGGGGTACACCCTGGACTGGTCGCCA
>JBBMJY010000012.1:22513020-22580441 GCA_037833715.1 Toxotes lorentzi
ATGGGCAATTTAGAGTAGCCAATTAACCTAACCCGTGCATGTTTTTGTGATTGTGGGAGGAAGCCGGAGTACCCGGAAGCACAGGGAGAACATGCAAACTCCACAGAGAAGAGCCCAGACCGGGGTTCGAACCTGGAACCCTCTTGCTGTGAGGCGACAGCGCTAACCACTGCTTGCAAGGGGCCTAAGTTTCTTTTTCACATGTTCCCTGGACAGATTGGATGCATCAGTTACATTTGAAAGCAGTAGATGGCAGAGTTTTACTGCATCTTATTTAGCTGCAGGCTGCTGCTCTGTCACTACAGGCTACATGACATGTCAGTATCTGCCAGGTATGTATGCAACTACAAATCTGAAAATTTTAAAAACACTACATCTAACTCATAACTTCATATTCATATAAGTGTTTGGTGTTTTGATTTAAAAAAAAAAGCCTTTAGATGTTTTTAGGGGTGACCTTCATGTCTGAGGAGCTCCACTTGTGTACTGCTGCATTTAGACCTGACTAAATCCAGCAAATTGGCATTAGCTATGGGGTTTTTTTTTTTCATATAGAATATAGGAATATATCTTTCAAATGGTCATCCTTTCTTTCTCTGTCTTCAATCAGTGCTATCTCTAATGATTTTATGGCAGTTTATCAATCTGAAGCAACATGTTGCAATAGGCTATCAGTGAACAAGCAGGACTGCCACGTTGGACCCATTTTGTTCCTCCAGAGAAAAAAGTCCCATGTTGTACCATGTACCTTGTGTAAGCTCTTCTCTTATAATCATACGTACTATAAAATATGGTCTGCAGAAAATGTAAAAATAGATCTTGAGATTTATTAATTCATGTTCACATTGTAAGGCAAAAACAATGCCTGTTTTTGAAAGGCAGTACAGGTTACAAGGCACATTTTATTCCATCAGTTAAACCATGACAAAGAACTTAACAAAAAATATAATATATATTTTTAAAAACCAAAACAACATATTATTGGGAAACATCCTCAGTGTGTCTGCCTGTGACTTTTACAAAGTGGCACCACAGAGTTCACCATATGTACCAAGATTTCTTGGTCTCAGTTTTGACATGTTACATTTTACTACTGTAAATACGCATTTTCCAGCATATAGAACAAACCACAGATATTTTAGTCCTGTCACAGAATATTTAAGAGACCCCAAAAAGCTGAACTCGTTAGAGGAATTTCCTTTAGCTTTGATAAAAATTTCTGAGTTCATGACTGAAACAATTTCATCACTAATGAACATAAAATAAAATACTGTGCAACACTAAATACATGACGATGTAAGGCCTGTTGTAACATTCATAGAGTACTGACATGATCACATCACCATGTCTAACAAAAGCCTTACTGCACACACTGAGGCCATGCTAAAAGAAGTGATGTTACGCAGTAATAAACTATACATACAATAATGCACGTCGATCTTACAGAACAACAGTTTGCCTGGGACGTTTTGCTTATAGCTTTTGCTGAACCGTGAAGCTCAACTGCAGCTGCATGTATGAACAAACAGATCCCTGAAGACTCAGATTAGCAAGGAACATAATTGCAATTACATTCTATATATTTAGCTACTTTATTGTTTCAGTCAAGTTAACAGCTTCAATGCTGATTGTGTATAAACTTACATATAAAGACCCTGGTTTAGCACAATAAAAAAAAACTGAAGGAATAAGGATTCAGAGGGTTGTTAGATGGCCTCTTGCTTTGTAATGGTAGGCTGAGGGATGGAGGTTGGTTGCTTGGGCGCAGTGGCTATGACCCCCTGAGCCATTTTATAATGTTCTGAGCTGGAGGCAGTAGGTGGAGACGGGATTGGGGTTTCAGGAGTGGCTGAAAAGTGGAACACAGAGAAAACAGGAGCGAGTTAGAGGGAGAAACTGCAGCATAAGCAGGTGTATATTTACCGTTCTGTGGTATAACATGTCTTAGGGCAAAACAATTTTTTAAGATAAGGAATAAGCACTTTTGTGAAATTTCTCAGAGTATTAAACATGTTAAGAAAGAATAACAGAAGTTCTCTTTGACAAAATAAGCCAGATTAGTTTCCATGAAGAATTTAGAGGATTATTCTGCCAAGCCTGTTTTCCCTTCCAGCTACCTGACCAGACTGCACATGGGGCTGTGAGAGGAAAACTTGATAGTCTCTGTTAATCAAAATATAATAGATTTCAGTAGGTGCAAATTAATGATTCTGTTCACCTTGATCAAACTGGGGTAGACATACTGTGGCAGTGCAAAAAGCTGAACATTTAAGCATTTGTGCTACACATTTAAGGACATTTTTTGTTTAATGTGTTGTGCACTTACAGATTTGACCATTGTGGATCGGCGTTGGCATGTTGCCGGCAACTATAACATTGCTGCTGAGGTGCTCTTGAACCAGATGAGGGTGCAGAGAGTGAGGTGCATGTGGAGCTTCATTGGCAGAACCTGAGAGACAAAACACACAAATATACAGTCAGTCTTAAATCTGTCTGTATTGTTAATACACATGAATTCTGTGTATTGACTCAAAGAGTTTACGCCAAGAAGTCCTGTTCTGCTATGGTTAGTCACAAATAATCTTAAAGAGCTCACCTCCAAGAAGCATTTCTTGTAGCAGGTTGTCGATCTTGGCCATGCCAAAGAGTTTGACGAACTGGATCTGTTCAATCATTTGCCAGGTGATGCTCTGTAACGTCGGCAGCAGCAGGAGCAGCTCCCCGAAGCGGCCTCGAGAGTCATACTGTCTGTCGTTGATGTAGTCCTCCAGGCTGACCTGGACCTGGTATCGCATGCGCTTGATCTTTCCAGGGTCACTCAGACCTTTAGCATCTGTGGGTAAATAAAAGCAGGGGTGTTTACAAAAAGAAGTCTGTTAATGAGTTGTAACTTTTCATCTCTATACAGCATCTGAAGGACTTTCTTCACACACACACTAGTTTTTGAACTTCTCACAGATGTTTTTGGCTTGAAAAGTATCTTATACAGTCCAAAAGGTCAGCAGTCATACCTGGGTCAAAGAAAACTATGGCTTTCAAGCAGGCATATTCATTGTCGTCTATCTGAAGCTCCTGGAAGGGAAGCACCAGCTCGTCCAGGATCCTCACTGATACCCTGCCCACCTCCAACTCTGGGCAGTTTCTGGGAATGATGTGGTCATTTCCTGCGGGAGAATCACATTTGGGGAAAAATTGGAAATGCTAGATTAGAATTTCTTCCAGGATGAGGTTATACTATTTTTTACAGAATTGGGCAATAAGTGTTGACAACGTGAGTGCGGTAAAATACACGTCCATGTGTCAGTTTTACCTAATAAGAGGATATCTTTGTATAGCATGGATCTCTTTGCAGCACCGAGCAGGAGATGTTCTCCAGCATGAGCTCGCAGCAAAGCCACCTGAAACACAACGAATTCATTTACATATTAGCTGTGTGATAATAACTCTTTCTAAAGTCAGCATTATGTCACATGAAGCTCGATGTGTAAACTGAAGCTCCAGGGAGAGAGCATGAGAAAAAGCCTGGTGGAAGACACTGGTTCCCTCACTGATATAACATCAGCAAATCAGTTACTAAGGCCTGGTGATCACACTGTTAATGATTCTGCATTTTTTTTCCAAGACGGATATAACTTTAAAACAAGCTCATCATATTCTAACTCAGGATTAAAATACATTAACCACCGTGGTTGAAGAGTTTAAGGTTCTGAGAGATGAAAACACCCTCGTAGTCCTTAGGGATTTGTATCATTCATCTTATTTATTCTAAAATATTTTCATTTACTTAGGAAGAACGTATTCAGTCAGTCTATACCTGTGTGCTCCTGAAGCCCACAGCATGGTTTTGGGTTGATGGCTGGTTGATGAATGACCAGAGTGTCTATACAACTATGTACACTGTGTTTGTGTATGAGTCCTACCTGGTCATCCAGGGGCAGGTCACAGAAGGCTGGGATGTACTTAGCCCACTCCACCAAGACCAAGAGCTGCTGTTTCATGGACTCGCACACATCTGTGATGGTAGCAATCTTCTTGGTCCTTATGTCACCATTCAGTATAGGGGCAGGGGAGGTGATCTACACAAGGCAATGCAGATGTGAAATCACTTGATGTCTTATCACAGGTGATTAAGAGCAGTTATATGTGAGATGATTTAGTACCTGTCTCGACAGCACGTCTGCTTGGATGAGTGCGTTGATGGACGGTAAACTGCTGTCTTCGTAGCTGGATCTCCTGGTGCTGATTCTGTCTCTTTCATTCTGCACAGCTAAAAACAAACACAGGCGGTTTGTACATGCAGGAGAAAAATGTTCAATTCTCACGCAGCTGAGCAAAATTAAAATGTTAAATTTACTTCATTTCTGTGTTGGAACAAAAGTCATTTAAAAGAAAAATAAGTCTTGCGAGGTTGTCATGTTTATCAGTATATGGCTATTATTGCTCAGAAGTGTTTGCTCAGCATAAGCTGGTCAAGAGACTTGAGCGCTCCACGGAGTGAACATTAACAAAGTAGTACTCTCCAGGGTATTGCAACACATTCAGACAAGTTGTGTCAATTCAGTGGGGACAGCTCACACTGTGGCTGTGATTTGCTGATTAAATGGGTAATTCTGTTTTGTTTTGGGTTTTTTTTGTGTTTTTTTGTTTGTTTGTTTTTGGGTGAGAGACTGCCAGGAAAAACACAGCTTTTTTCACAACATACATATAGACTGGTTTTATAGATTCAGTCTTCTCTTAATATAAACGTCTCCTACCTTCTTTCTTCATGCCAGCTCTGAAGCATTTCTTCAGTCGGCAGTATCTGCATTGATTTCGCTTGTCTTTGTCCACAATGCATTGTCTGTTGAACCTGGAAAGTGAATGGAATGAGTCTGTGCTGTCATACTTTCAAAAAAGACACTTGAATGAGTGAAGCCATTGGAACCAGATCATTAGAATGACTGGTCGATTAATCGTTCAACACAACATTAATCTACAACTGTTCTGATAATCGAAGAATTGTCATTTCTTTGAGTAAGAAAAAAAGCAGTTGATGTTTCCAGCTTTTTGAATGTGAGGATTTGATGCTTTTCTTTGTCTTAGATGATAGTAAAGTGCATAAGTTTGGATTCTGGACTGTTCGTTGGACCAAACAAGAGATTAGAAGAGCAGTGGAAACCATAACAGGCGTTTTTATGTTTTATGACACGGAGATTAAGATCAATCAGTCAATCAAGAAAATAACAGGTAGAATGAATGATAATCCAAAAAAAAAAACATCACTTGCAGAGTGAAAACATGTTGATGTGCAATACTGAGTTTCACTGTCACAGTTTCTCTCTCCTCAGTCATCAGGTGATCTGCCCTCACCTGCACGAGTACATGTGGTTTTTTCGGACGCTGCGTCTGAAGAAACCCTTGCAGCCGTCACAGCTGGAGGCCCCGTAGTGTTTGCCAGTGGCTCTATCTCCACATATGGCACACAGGCTGCCTGCTGCCAGGTGGCCGGTGGCGTTCATGTTGGTGTTTTCTGCCGGTGAGGAGTCTGACACAGGGAGAGAAGAGAAACAGAGACCTCTCACCAGGTTAGGAGGCTTTCAGACCATCGGTTTTAGACGTGTTATAAAAGCTTAATTAGGTGATATTGGACTGCCATCAAGAAATACGTTTGATCGCTAGTTCAGAGGCTGTAAAATAGTGTTTCTATCTGACAAATTGTCAAGCTGGTTTAATTTAAGAAGGTGTGAACGGCCGGAGTGAGTACAGTGATCAGCTCCACTGTCGGCTGATCAAAACCAGCCTTCATGAGAACCTGCCTGAGTAGCTCAGACAGAGTCAACAGAGCATAATTGATGTAGGCTTGATTACCTCTGAAAATGCAATCACTGGAGACAGTTTTCTTTTTAGCCTCCCTCACAGTCACCAGACCGGGTCAATAAATGGCAGAGTATGTCATGACACATGCTATAGATTAAAAATGGCAGGATGACTCATGAGAAGACTTTATTGAACATCTTTTTAATAGAGCAGAAATTTGTAAGTGATGAAAAAGTTGAGTAGTGAGGTAGTTTAAGTCTGAAAGGGAATTTTAGAATCACAGCCAGGCGTCATGGGAGGCTGCATAAGTAAATAGGTTGGTGTCACTGTAAGCGCATCTCAAAAAAACTGAGCCCTTTCTCTTCACTTTAGACTGTGGGAACAGACCGTTTGTAACAGGAGAACGGTGATCATGATACTCAAACTACTGCTTCATCAGAGAATAAATATCAGCCCACTGTAATCTGTCTGACACCACATCACTCTGCAAGCTGAAACAGGCTAAAATTGCTTTGACCTGAGTGCATTGAGAATAGAGCAGAGTCTCATAAATCATAATCTCTTAATGTTTTACCATTGCGCCCAGAGGTGATAAAAGTAGACCACTGCACGGGATCAGCCCTCTGCGAGCAGATGGACAAATGACCCCTTTTTATCACTTCATGCCAGAACTCCCTCTGCCCTCTCTCAACCAAAGTTTTAAATCAGTAAAAGTCTCAAAGTTCAGTGCCAGAGCTGCATATATGTAACTCACCTGTGCCCAAGGGGAGCACTTGCATGTTTTCGAACTCCAGCGTAGTATAGGCTGGGTCCAGAGCCTCGCTGTAGTCTGCCATGTCCATGTCTGCCAGTGCTTTGGACAAACAAATTCTCAACTACCTGACAGTGGGGCAGAAAGACTTGTCCAAGAAGCTAATGTGCCCCCCACCCCCTCCTCCTCCTCCTCCTTCTCACACCCCCACACACCTCCACTAACCCCCACCCCCCTCCCTCTTTTTGAGCCTAGCTCCTCCCAGTAACAAGGTTGCTCCCTGCCCCAGTTGATTATGATGGGGACAGAGATAAGACCAGTGACTGACAGTAGAGCTCGCCTCCTTCTCCTGCTTCGCTCTCGTGCCACTAACCAGACGAGAGGTGGAGTGTCTCCGTGGTTGATGGTTAACCAGCCCCTTCAATGGTGAATCACAGGGTTGTTTTTTTTTTTTTTTTTTGAAGAGATAGCACAACTTTGATATCTGCTGCCACCATTTCTTGGATCTCAGTCAGTAATGGATCAGCAGTTCCATCATGACTAGATCAGGTCAGCCCTTTACCAAATCACTCCTCCACCACGAACCAGTTCATTTTATAGGTCACCCTTTCTGTAACATGCTGAAATATCCACAATATCCACATTATGTTATAAAGCAGCTAAGAACAAACGAAGGTGGAGCTAAGCTTCATGTGTCTATGTGGAGAGCCACACTGATGGGAAGCAACTAAATACCTTTACTCAAATACTGTACTTACAGTTTTTAAAGTATGTGAACTTTACTTGAGTATTTAGATTTTTTCATCTCTACTGCATAAAACTTCAGAGTGATGGATGAATGAAGCGACGATGGGCCCCCGGGGCACAGACATGTATGAGCCCCCCCCACCACCACCACTCCTGCACAGGAGCAAAACTCTCAGACACAAAAGAGAGAGAGACACAAAACGACAACACAACATGCACCCATGTTATAACATTTTGCAGAAGAGCCAGAACAATCACAAACTGCAGCTGGTTCTGCTTGGTTCACACTGGAGATGAAGAGAGGCAGTTGTAAGGTGCCACTATACTGAACGGCAGAACGGCTTGTCAGGTGGTCGAATTGCTTTGGAAACCCCCTCCCTCACCCACCTTTCCTACCATGAAATTGGAAGGCCTGTATCTGACAATTTCTATAACTTTCTGCATCTGAGAATCCGACATTCACAGTCACTTCTCGTGACTGGTCAGCTGTGTGGAGGTTCAGAAGCTGGCAGGGTTTGGCCTTGAATTCAAGGCCTGTAGCAGAGTGTGGTTTGGCTACTGTTATTCAAAAGTAGGATCTGAACACTTCCTCCACCACAGTAGTCATATCATGTCAGTCTGTTGCATTCAGACTTACTTCCATGTCTAATACATCGGCGGTAAATCTTAGTTAATTCTGGCATGATTAACAGTGGAAAACAGCTCTTGCTAAAGCGAAGTGATGCCTTTATGTAAAAGACTTCATTGTTTGTGAAAATGCAAGGTGCACGTGAGGCTGATCCAAAAGCTCCACACTTGTAGTTGGAAATGCAGCCTCGATGATTCAGGGCAAGTTTGAGAATCGTTTTTTGAAAAATAAAAAATTGCAAGGGACAGATTCTGCAGGAGGAAGGGAAGTTTGTCATTTCTATAGTTTGTTATCACATGCATGTCTCAAAGGACTTAATTAGAATGAGCACCTTCAGATCAACCCAATGAAAAACCAATCAAAAAAAAAAATGTGTTTTTGAAAAATTTTAGGAGGATGCTTTTGACAATTCACAAGATTCACTGAACTGCAAGGAAACAGGAACACATTGATTCCAATTTGCATATATTTAATAAATAAATTCATCAATTTTCATATGAGAATGAAAACCTTTATTTTTGTGGCCATGTCAACTGTCCCTTTGTGTGTGATTCAGATTTTTAACTAATTATTATGGATTGGTGGAAGATCACATTGACATCTTTTATTCAAATAAAAAGAGAAATACCCATTAAAGGAAAAAGGGCTGCATTCAAAATCTTACATAAGTAAAATACAGTGTTAAGTGAAATGTACTTAATAGGTGGCTTAATGGTCCCCTAGTGTTACATTATTACTTTATTGGATTATTATTACTAATAATTTTAATGTTTTAGGTGGCAGAGATCAGCTATTTAACTAGTTTATATACTGATGGGATATTCAGTTTGCAGCAATGCGTCATAATTTGTATGTAAAGTATGTTTTGTTTGTTAAAATTTGATCTTCAAAGTAACTTTAGTTGTAAAAGACAACTACCTACTTAAGGACAGTTTATTAAGTTCAGTGCTTGAGTAAACAGTCCCTTTCCACCACTGGATTTATTAATATATGTTGTGGAGTAAGGAGCACAACATTTGCCTCTAAAATGAAATGAAGCAAAAGCAATGCACAGTATTTGAGTAGTTATTTTCCACTCCCAGGTATAATTATAATGTAAAAAAAACTTAAAACACTGAAATAAATTTGTCACATTTGAACAGAGAGCGAGATGCTGTTATCCTTTCTCACATTTAAAATCCAAACAAAAAGCACAGATGATCTCAGTTCTTGGTGAGTTTTCACATGTGACTTTTAGTAACAAACTATCCTGAATCCAATTGTTTTCAGAACTAAATTCTCTGTTTGCACAGAGCGGCCGCCTCTTACATGTCACACAGCAAACAGTAGTCTTGTATTTGAAGAGAAAGTGCCAGTACATAACAGCAGGTCAACAATCCCGAGTTCAACCAGACCTCAGAAGCAGTAAACCCCATGTAGGGGAACTTGTTAACCATACCCTCAGATTATACTGGGGACTCATAAAATTATTTTTCTTCCAGCAAGTAAACGCCATAACATTCCTGGAGGCTCCTGTGCATGATTCTGACATGATCTGTTCAATGATTAAATATCAACAAAACTCCTTTCCTACAGTGATCCAAACAGAGAGGGGACTGGAAATGATCAACCTGCGATTAAAACCTACAGAAACTACTCTTTTCTGATTATCAGAAATGATCACAGACTTAAATTCGTTGATCTTTGGCTCTTACAGTAAGTAAATGTAGTGATGGTCCTTAACAACCTGATTAACTCAATGGAAACTACACCCATGATCAAACAATGATTAGCGGCCTTTTAAACAGTCCTACAATGCTCAGAGATGATCATTCTGCATCAAACGCAGCTCCGTTGGAGCGTGTCATTTCATTTGTGTGTACAGAGGTCATCCATTACAACATTTCTTCATGTTCGATCAGTGCTGCTCTTCTGCAATGCCCATATTTGTTCAAGAAGTGTGTTGGTTATTTCAAAGGAGTAAGCGAGTGATCAGAGGGGGGGGTGGGAGAATAAGTGTGGAGCTATGAATGAGTCACTCACAGCAAATCTTATCTCCCCCGTCATTAAACGTCTTTTATTGCTGTTTCCATCTTAAATTTCTGTGAACTCCTCAAGGAACGGTCATATATGGGACCATAAAGTATAATCTGCACGGTTATAGCCTTCTCAATTACGAACTGACAAACTGTTCTGATGTGTTAGATAGGGCTGGTTAGCTCAGAATTGTCCTATGATTTATCTGGATTTTGAGGTGGGGGGAGTTTTCGTTAACATGATGTCCCTGCATTTCCACAGTGGACAGGCTGGACTGACACGTGCAGGAGGCTGTGAAACATAAAATGATGCTACAGCAGCACATGGTTGTTGCTGCTGACAAATTTGTACGCAGTCTCCATTTTCATAATTCAAGACAACAAAGTTCTGCTAAAGACAAAAAGTTTAAGCTCCTGTTCTCACCTGGAAAATCCATGTTTAAAAAAATAGTTCTTAAGTCTAAGTTTTTAGACAGAAAAAAAGGTCTCTGACATGTTGGGAACAACCCTTTATCTAATTTCTCGCCAAGAGTTAAATGAGAACATAGATGCCGCTTTTGTGTGTGTGCAGTAAATATGAAGGTAGCTGCTGATTAGCTTAGCTTAGCATTACAACTGGACGGAGCCAGACTGGCTCCGTCCAAAGCTAAGGAAATCCACTGAAGCCAAACTGACCGGCTGCTGTCTGTAGCTTCATACACTATTTACTGTGAATGTGAGTGGTACTGAACTCTCTGTAAGTAAATCAAGAATTAATGGATGTAATTCAGCCTTCGTTGCAGCATGGTTTAGGGACAGAATTGTCATTCAGTCCACCGCTTTGGTCAGACTGAAATATCTCAGCTATTGAATGGATGGCCATGTGCAGACATTCATGGGCCCCAGAGGATGAATCCTAATGACTCTGGTGATCCCCGGACTTTTCCTCAACTAATGTCAAGTTTGACAATGCCTTGAAAACTTTTGGATGGATTTCCATCAGTTACCATGAATTTCAACAACTTCACTTTTCAACAACTTCACTTTTCATGTAGCGGAATCATCAGGTTGAAATTTTAATTTGTCCAACACTTTTTTTTTTTTTTTTTACGTATCTGCAAAACTCATGACATATTAGCTGCGCTGTACCTATACTGACACGCTAAACTAAGATGGCAATCATGGTAAATGTTAAACTAGCTTAGCATAAAGCATTGTGGTGCATGCTAGCATGCTGATGCTAGCATGTTTGTTAGCTCAAAGCACTGCTGTGCCCAACAGCAGCCACGCAGAGCAGCTAGCATGGCTGTAGCCTCTTGTTAAATATAGAAAAAGATCTTTATTAAATGTGCAAAAACTGATTTTTGGGGACTTAAGAGCAGCAGAAACAAGCTATAAACACAACAATGTGTTTAAATGCTTTGGTAGGCAAAATTTTTCTCAAATGGAAAGAGAAGAGATGGGTTAACATACTTAATACATTAGTAAAAATGCACCATTTGTATAATTAGTAAAAGTTACAATAATTAAATCACACCTTTTACTTCAGCCTGTAATATAACAGAGACACAGCACTCTCTGATATCATTATTTGGGTGGCCAGACCACTATGGAAATAAGATTTAGCTTTAAGTGTTTTTTATCTCGTGTTATGCTTCAAATACAATGTTTTTGTGTTTTTCGTAGTTTGTGTAATTTTATTTCATCTTAATTTTGTCTTTGTGTGTCCAGGTCCCACATTGGATTAAATCTGTGCCTTTTTATTTCTTCTTTTTTGATTTTGGGAATAGTTATGGGAATGTTGTTTATAACAGAATACAAAAAAAATCTGATCATATTGTCATTGTGTTTGTATTCTCTTGATGTTTGTGAACACAAAATAAATTGGTGATAAGCAATTGTTCAAGCTGAAGCAGAGCTTTTATACAGTGCTTTGATAACGACTACAGCTCACAACAACTGCCCGACATTTAGCTGTTAAAAACATATTAAATACAGTGGGAGGCTGCCATGCTGAAATGTGATGGGCCAGAGAGTGCTGTCTTATAATCAGTCACCCAAACTCCTGCCCCGGGGCTAAAAGTCAAAGGATCGCTGAGACCTGATGTAATACTTGTGTGATTCTCCCCTTTGAAACTTCAAACTCCAGTTTGTGAACAAAGTCCTGTCTATCTTCTGAATAGGAATCTCCGACCACTGACCAAACTCCATTTGCAACCACTGCCTATTTGTACCTTCTCCTCAATGACTACATTTCATTTACCCAAGTCCGATCTCAAAGGCAAGCGGCAGGGAAGCAACATGGTAAAATCAAAATGCAGGAGCCAGCCGCTGGGAGGAAAAGACAATCACGGTGGCCTGGAAGAGTTAATAAGATGTGGAATATACACTGTCTGAGGACCTATTTTGTTTCTTCCACACCACAAGGGAAATGTGAGTGTTTGTAAGGCACATCCAGGAGCGTGTTGATGTTGATAAGAGTAAAACAGAAGAAGACAATGTGCTTGCTGCAGCAGATTTTAGGCCAGCAGCTCTGCTCTCCTGCAGTAGATGGAGGAGATAGGTGAGTAGAGTGTGATGGCAAAGACCTTGTCAACAGATAACTATCTGCAAATACAGCTTATGCAAGCCCCTGTGGCTGACCGGGGGAATATCATATTTTCTGTGCCATAGGTAAAATAGCATTTATTTTACTTTCATTATTCATAATGACACAGATTGATTTTTTGTTTTGTGAAGATCAAAATGCAGTTTTTATAAAACAATTGTAATAATCTTATGTTTGTTAGCTTGTTTAGACAAATTGTATTGAGTCCTTTGCCAGCCTTCATTGTGTATGGAAACTACTTTTACACAGCTCAGCTAAATAACTTATTTTTCATTTTTCCTGTCAAATTATAGCACTCTGTACCTCTGTAGAGAAACTAATTCATCTTCAGAGGCCTCCAAACACAGTTAAACACAGCCAGCTCATCCCCTGCATTGAGACTAGATATGTAGTTTTTGAGGTTTTGTGCTGAACAGATCCTTGAAGACGCCTTGCCATGTTAACTAAAAAGATAAAAATGTGCTGTAAAAAATCTGATTGTTTCTCTGAAACAGACGAGTTGTCATATGGTCCTCACCCATGATGACTATTTGGTCTATAAACTACTAATGTCTATTTAGTTGTAATATCTCAAGGTGATAACATTTTAGTTAATCAAATAGGGTGGTATGCAGTTGGAAAAGAATAATATAGTACTATGACTTTTTAGTTTGTGTGCTCTGCCTGTGTGTTCAAAATTTCCTCATTGCAGTGAATTTTTCTTTTTAAGGCTAAAACAACTCTTTAGCTCATCTTTGGGATGCGTCAAGCTGAACGCAGCATTCTCCAGATAAAAGCTTTTAATCTACAAAAACATGTTTCATCTTGCTACACGTCCAGTCAGACTGAGAAGCAGTCTCCGTGCACCAAATAAGTAAACAATTGCATCAATAAACACGAAGACCATTGCAAGACGTAAATCAATCACAGTGTGTGATAAGGGACTGTAATCATTAACTCTGTTTTGCTGAGAATTCATTTTGACTACAGACCCAATCACCTCTGTCAGCAGCTCTGCTCTGAGCACACGTTTATCTCTCTGATTCTCTGCAGGTCCTTCAGTCATCAGCCAATCAATAGATACTTAACCTGCACTGCTTGAATAACAAGTCACTAAATATTCAGGAATCCAACGTGATCCGTGCAACATTTGAAACTGAAATCTGATTCAGACTGTAGAAAATATTCTAAAGACTAGTCTTTTTTTTTTTTTTTTTTTTTTGGCTTAGTTCAATAAGGTAAACACATTATCAGCCCTCTGGCGTACAGACTGTTGACTGCATCATGATGTGGTGGACAGTTTCAACATCAGGTTATTTGCCTAAATGTCCATTCATCTCTCTCTTTGTACCTCCTGCTGCACCCCTCCCCCAGCGTCGTTCTGCTGGAACAAATAAATCGTCTCTGTTGTCTGATCATGCTATAATTTTTATGGTTATGCATGTTCATTTATATGTTGGTTATATTTTGTTTTTAATAGGATAACTAGAAACTTTAGCTACGACATAAATGTAGTGGCGTAAAAGGTACAACATTTCCCTGTGAAGTGTAGTGGAGTAGAAGAATAAAGTAGCATAAAATGAAAGTAAAAGTACTTCAAACCTGTACTTAAGTGCAGTACTTGTGTAGATTTACTGTCAAATAAATGTTTTTGAGTAAAAAGTACAACATCTAAGTATAAAGTGGCATAAAATGGAAACACACAACTGAAGTTCTGTACATGAGTCATTGTACTTTGTTTCTTTAAGTAAAGTAACTAAGTAAAGTACAACTACCTCAATACTGTACTTCAGTGCTGGTACTAGAGAGTGCAGTATGTTCTTAGTTACCTTCGAAGGTGTGTGAAATCACTGCTTACTACTGCCATCATGTGGACACATATCCCATAATCACTTCACTGCTCAGCTGCACCGGCTGCGACAACAGCAGATGTTTCATCCACAAACTCTTGAACCGCTGAATTTTTCTGTGTCCAAAACTTTCATCACATCAAATCCAATCATTTGACTTGTCAAGATAATTCTAGTTCTTGATTTGTGCCCCTTATTTTTGCTCTTAGTGAAGCAGCTCTTGCAAACAGTCAACATTCAAAGCTTTTCAAACACATTTCTGTTGAAAGATTAATCAGAAATACACATCTCCACTGTGATAATCACATCAGCCCTGCGTTTTCGTTGTTAGCTTCCAGCGGCTTTACTTTCCATAGCTCTGTGGTTTTAACGCACAAACGGTCGCTTGTTGTTCACCCTCAGCTCTGGAATAATCTACATTCTCTGCCTGATTCTCAAAGTCCTTTGCGTTTCCTTTACCTGTGTTGGTGAAGTGCAGCGTCCCATCCTGGCCATACATCCCCGTGAAGGCCGTGCCCTGACAGTGAGCCAGCCAGCTGAGCGAAGGCCCATGAGCTCTCTCAGGCCCGGCCAGGCTGAGGCAGACTGAGAGGAGAAGCAGGGCTGCTGTTACTGGATAGTGCTGTTTGCCGGGGCCACTGGGCCAGCTGTAAGGGCCCACATTACCCAGGGATTATCCCCTAATGCCTGTCACAATGAGATTTGATTGGAGGCTTGAACACTCGGATTAATAGTGTCAAGTGAACAGTGTGTAATGTCTATCCTCAAAACAGGCAGGTAGGCAGCTAACTGGCCTTTCTGCCTCCAGAGAGGCACATTTAGATTAATTGAATATCGTGTTTTATTCCAGTACAGATTCAATTTCACTTCATTAGCTGAGTGGTTTGTTCACCGCCTCTCCATACTGTAACTGTAACACAAGCTTTGCACTTTTTACGCAGCTGCAGTTATTTTTATTCTTGATCTTGTTTCAATGTCCAAATTCTGCCAGAGATCAAGTTCACGTGACACATCATTGTCACAGTTTGATCAGATTATTTGGTGACGTTTGATTGAATAAAAGGACACGGTCACAAAGTGTAAGATGAAACAGATCAGCATCAGTATCAGAGGTTATATTCAAAATCAGATGACAACTGTGAAGAAGAACAAACCTCATTTTAATACATTTACTCAAGTACTGTACTTAGGTACAATTTCCACATAATGCAATGAAGTTTAACATTAAAACCTTCATGAGGAAGGATTTATGGCCGGACTGTTGTGTTGTGTGACTGCATTTGTTTTAGTCGGGAGTTTCCGAGTGTTGATACTTTAAGTACATTTTAGTTCAACAGTTTTAACGCAGTAGTTTTTCAGTTCAATTCAAATTTAAATTCAATTATTAAATTAAATTCAGATTATGGTTTTATAGTCATTATATTGTAGGAGTGTTGACAGTTGGCGGTCTTTCAGTGAAAAGGCACAGTTCCAGATTTTGACCTACTCATCTCTTGAAACTGTGTCAGTTTCTTTCAAACATGGAATAAATACAGTATTTAGTTTATCATGACATCCTTATTCACACAGTGGCTACTGTACCATGTAAGATCTATGCCACAGATATCATTTATCTCGAAAATCTTGTTGGGCCTTTGACAAGATTTTGTTCTGTTTGTGAGTCTGGTTTAGTCATTGTGAACTGTTAACTCTGGGTGTAGAGGAACCAGGTCTCTCTGCACCCTGCTGTCAAGTCATTCAGTTTTTGTAGGCAAACAGATATCTGCCGCGAGGCTGTTGAACGGCTGTTGTCATGTTTACATTCTCCAAAAGACTCTGCCAACAGCAGAGCTGGAGAGTTTGTCCAGGCTCTGACCGTTGAGCAATTAATCCCATGTGTCTGACATGAAGTTATGTGTATTGTATGACCTACAAGTTACATTGTAGAAGAAAGAGGAAGGTTTGTCAGCTTGTCTCAGCAGTTTCAGGCTTTACAGAGGTAAAAAGGATGTAAATATTGTGGTACATTTTGGCAGACGTAGACCATTTATTATAAAACTTGATCCAGATCTTTTGCCTTTAATCATCATGCTTAAATGATCTGCTGTATGTATGTTCAAATTACAATACTGGGTGGAGAATTTTTTCAGCACACTTTGAAAGTAGAAACAACCTGAACAGCGATTTGCAGTGTGTTTGGACAAAGACGCATAGTACAAGCCGATCCAGACCAAAAAGAAGCTTAGAGCAGGCAGCTGCCAAAGAATGTATTTGTAACATAAATGTCCTGGTTTTGGAAGATTTGTGAAGCATATACTGTAAACAAATCCTCTCAGTAAATGTTGTTATTGTGCTCAAACACAGAGCGACTTAGTAATCCAGCCAGTGGCGAGATTCATGGATGGTTTTTAAATGGCTAATTTACATTTTCAGCATTTGTGACCAGAGCAATCATCACTTATGCTCTGGTCAGTTATTTAAAAACCAAAACACTCAACCACCTTCTGTCTGGTTACAATGGATTAAGTCAAAATATCATGAAAAGCCTGGACCAGATATTCTATGTTTAAAAAAATGCCACACTTTCACATTTAACATGGCTCCGTAATTAATATAAACACCTGGTCTCTGTAGTTTTTTTACCAAATGTTACTCATTCAGGAGGAAATTGTGCACTTGTTGCTATGGTGAATATTTACAGACGCAGGACAGTGTACGTGGGACTGACTCAAAATAGACTTCAATGCCCACGGTCATAATAATGATGTGGCTCAGTCATGTGTTTTTAATAGTATTTCGGACAATAATGGAGCTCTGTGGCTCAGAAGAATGAGATGCATCTGGCTTCTGATCCATAAACCGCTAAACCAGACTCAAAGAAGGCTCGGCAGAAAAGCTAAAAGCAATTTCTGGCATCGGGGTGTGGCCCCTTGCTCATATGTATTAGTGCTCCTCCCATCAGGCCCCTTCATTTGTTCCTGCTCAGCTCGTAGACTTTATATTGAGATGACGTCATGAAGATAAGACCCAGTGGTTCCTGGGAAATGTTTTACAAATATAAAAACTTTGATGAATTAGAAATTAATAACAAAAACAGTAATAACTGACCTTGTTTGTTGATCGAGGTATCTTCTTAACAGACGTCTCTTTTATAATGGTGGTCTATGGTAAAAATGAGTTTTTTGAGCCACAGACGTTTTTGTTGCAATACTATGGGTGACCACTGATTCGCAGAGGAGCTGAGTGTAGTACAGGAGATTAAGTTCATGTTACACTTCACTGTCAGTGTCTGATCACATGGTGATGCCTGAATCAGCAGTAAAATAGTGTCTCAAACGGTTTGAAGCGGAAACCAAAGCTGCCACTGACAGAGTCAGAGACGTGCAGATGAACGTCGCTCTGCCACTCTCTTGTGTGACCGGGCCTTTTGTAATTGGAGTAATTTGTGAAGTGATGCAGCAGAGTGAAAAAGAAATGGGGAAAGCAGATGTATGACGAAAAATCCAAGTGCTAGACTGACCCGTTAAACTGTTCAACAGTGCAATTCAGAAAAAGGCTTGAAAGACAGAAAACCTTTAGCTCCACAGGCCAACGTGGATCCTGCAGCAGCGTCTGTTCTGAAGAGCATCAGCTGTTCAGCCAAATTAGTCCCTTTTTTAATCATTTGCCTCTCATTCGGTCAAAGTTTTGTGAAAATGGATTTGCATCTCCACATCCCCTTGTGACATGCAAATGTCTCAAGGGGACATTTGCACAAGGGCGTAAAAATAAAACCCCCACCAACTGCTGCATCTGTGAGAGAGGCAGCACAATGTGGCTGAAACAGACGTCACACAGGGAACATCTTTAGCCTGCAGCAGCAAGGTGGAGGGAGATGGATGGAGATTTCTGTGATCTTAAACACCCTCAAACCCTCAACTGTGTCTGTGTTTGTGCAGCATCACAGTCTGTGGCCATATTAAAACACAAAGTTTCATCAAAGTTTTACTTTAGCATTAATATTTCAGGCTTTTCGTAGTTAGTTTAAAAGGAAGGATGTTTTCAGCTCCCCAGGTCCAGAAAAAAATATATCTGAATTCATCCAGTACAACAGCTTGTCAAAACTACTGCTTCCAAGAACTGCAGCAACAACATCATGCTCAGATCATCTCAAATCATCCTGTAAACCCCTCCAGACTTGTTGCGCTCTGACATCTCAAAAACATCCTCACCATCAGGCCCAGCTCCCATGGCCTTTTTTTTTAACCAGCCTCCATATCTCTGACACACCTCCTGGATTAGAGCCGTGTAAAAAAGCCAGACTCTAATGGCGGTGATATTTCCACTCGGAATCAGACGTGATCCAGCAGAGCTCAGTCGCACAAAACCACCACTAATAAAAAGGGAAAGCAAGCAGCTGCCACACTTCACCTTATTTCACTGAAACCAGTGAGCGAAGTTGATAAAAACGAAAAAGTGTGTACTCACCAAATGGAAGTTCCATACTTGAACTGACTTGTGTGTTTACATTGACCATGTCGTCACCCGCCTCCTCTCAAGCATATGTTTTAAATCCGCTTTTTTCCTCCCTGACCATAAGGTGTAAAATGTGGAAGTTTGGCGCAGGGCGCTGTAGTGTGAGAAGGGTGTTGTTGGTGCAAGGTAAGGCCGGTGTTGCTGCTGTTATCTTATTGATTTTCCTAATCTGGGCAAATGTGGGTGGGGAGGTTAAACAGTAACCAGGCTCGTATGGACACCAATCTATATAGCAGCTGTAACTATGGCAACATGATGATAGAAACTCAAATAGACATAAAGTTATTATGTGCCTTTCCCTCTTTCTCATCACCGAACAGTGGTTTCTCCACACACAGATTAGGAGTGAATAAGAGCGCTGTGCAAGAAGCAGAGTTTATACAGAAAGGAGAGAGAAAGGCAAGAGGGTGGGGAGTGACATGGAAGACAGAGAGGAGTGTAGCATGTACTGAGGGTGGCAGCTCACACACTGTGTATGATGACTGACGTCACCGGTTTTGTTTTGACTGAGGGGGGGGGGGGACGTTGCTTACTGCTTCAGCTGGACACAGAGCAGGGCCAGAAACACCTGTGAATGTCGAGACACCGTCTGAAATCTAATTTAGAAATGTCACGGCCACAGTCTCTGCCCACCAAAATGAAAATCACACACCTATTTTAAATCAAGAAGACAATTGACCAGCTAGCATTAAAAGCTAAAGATTTGGGGAAACACTTGTTCTCTGTCTTCCAGAGAGATAAGAGTATAGAGACCACTGTCATCTCTGTACACTAAATAATGAAGCCAGTTAGCCTTACTAAGCATAAAGTGCGGAGACAGGAGGAATCAGCCTTACTGTGTCCGAAGGTGATGAAATCCACCTACCAGCAGCTCTGACGGTCACAAATCAACATGTTACTGCTTGTTTGTTTAAGCTTTACAAAAACTGACAAGCTTTGGTTTTACTGGGTGTTTTGTGCTCTTGACCAGCATCTTCACTGTGACAACAAAACTTAAGGATAAAGTCATAAATCAGTTTTTATATAAACAAATGAGATCTAGTGTGTTAATTAATGAGATCCAGAGGTGCTGATAGGAGGATTCTGTTACCTTCAGACAAAACCGATGCTGCTGTTTCCTGCTGCTACTTCTGCTACGTGAGCGGCAAAACTATTTCATGAAGTGTTAGAAACAACAGGCGTAATTATTAACTGTAATAAAACATACAAAATAAAAAACTGAGAATAAGGTCCAGTCATTTTCCACATCTGAATAATGAGCTGCTAAATAAACAGTTATTACAGTCCCCTAAGAGCTGAGCTGAGCTTCTCTTTACACTTGTTTGTGAGGAACTGTGTTTGTTTGCAGGGAGAAAATGGTTTCCATATCACATATTTTACATGCTTGTTGTTCGGTGTGTTTGCATGTGTGTGTGTGTGTGTGTGTGTGTGTAGGTCCGCGGTTTGGTCTGGAGGCACAGCTGATTCCCTCATATTTTAGACCATAAAATCTGCATTAGTCTCCCGTTTTATGGTAGAGGAAGTCTTTTAGGGGTAAATGGAGAAGATGTAATGAGGTGAAATGCAGGACAGAAAACTTCCTGCAGCAGCAGAAAATAAACAAGTCGTCAACTTCAGTTTATTTATAGGGATGTGCAGCATCATTGGTTATTTATATCTTAATTAATGTTCAGTTGGGCAAAAACACTTTTACTTACTTGACAGTTTTTCACACTGAACAATGAAAAATTTTTTACTGATCAGGTTAGAAACAGAATCAATAACATCTAAGGTTACAGCAAGAATAATCTGTACAACAAAAGTGCTTCATTTTTTGGTCAGTGCCTCTAAAAAGTCACTCAAATGAACAAACTCATTAAAAACAGTGCAAAAAACTCTTCTTCATCACTTCGTGATGAATGAAAACAAGTTTTCACCCCATAAAGGAAAATAATTCTTTGGTTTTCAGTATTGTTTTGTCAGTGATGTGGATGATCAACAGCAATGGAAATATAAACATTTATTTATACTGTACCACTACACAAACACAACTGTGTGTGTGAATATTCATCAATAAAGGTTTACTTTGCGCAGTAACTGGACAGCTGCAGCATTTCTGTTCTGTTGTGTTTGTTAAAGCTGGACTTCACATGGATAAAGAGTTTGTATTTTTTCTTTCCTCCATTAAAACTCATTTAAAACTTTGTGTTGTGATAAAACCTTGAAAGTCGTCTGGTTTTTGTGTTTGGTGAGCACTGGTTCCTCCAGCAGGAGCCGCCGTAGCTGGACGGACACACAGAACAAGGCCTCCCAGTCTTATAGGGAGCTTCTCCCACCCAGTTTCCTCTGAAACACATATGAACATAGTTTTAGCTGCAGGCCCCTGTTGAGCATTTTGTTTTTGTTCCTTAAGTCCAGTAGTTGAGTAAATGTACTTAGTTACCCTCCGTTATTGACTAAATATAATGATATTTTGTGGATTATTCAGGGAAATGAAACAGCTAAATTGAACAGAAAGGGCAGCATCACCACACTGCTGCTGTGTACCTAAACATGGAGAAGATGTGGAGAATCCCTCTTACTTTATAGAGTAGTTGCAGACCAGCAGCGTTGCCTCCCTCCAGGTGCTCCCAAACACGAACATGTTGGAACACTTCCTGACAGCACATCCCACTCTGTTGGTGCTCGCCCACACCATCTGTCAGGAGCCACAAAACACATTTTCATGCTCACATCCACCAAGTGAAACCTGTCCACATCTGCACTTTTTCCCTTTTTCTTAAATCACTCCTCCACCCTAATAATTTTCATAAAGTCCACGAATGGAATTATCACAAAATGAGGTGTTTTTCATGTCATGCTACCTTTTTTGTACTTATGATGGTCTTCAGAGTTCAGTTCTGTCCAGGAGTGCACATGCAAACTCCTCTCTCCATATTTATAAGCATAACTTTTAGAAGAGAAGGTTTATTAAATCCTCATTATCACTACACTGCATCATTCTAGTAAAACCATGAGTCTAGACGTGTTGAACTGGGGACACAGATTTCTCTCTTTGAATACACAAAATGAATAAATCCATCCTGACGTCCTGACTTGTTGCTCAGTTCGAAAAAGAAAATCTGCCCACTGTACCTGAGTGTAGTGAGAGCACACAGATCCGCTGCATCTGCTCGGGTAGGAGAAATGGTGCCTCTCATCGTACCAGGACACGACCAGATCAGTGATAGACTGGTACCTGTCACATCCAACACATTCAATCATTCATCCATATTAGTAACATCATCATGTCTCACAGTTCAGCCCAGAGTGTTGCTTTTTTAAAAAACATACATACAAGATCCATCACTTAGAAAAGCCATAACATACAGGGAGCAGAGGCTGATTCTGAGTGCGGATCTCTGCACTACCTTCCTGAATTGATTGACAGGTTTTGACCCATATATTTCATGGCTTGTGTCGGACCATGATCCCAAATGCACCGTGAAGCCCAGGAGTCAGCTGATTTAGCCAATCCCTCATCCCAGAGCTGTGGAGATAAAAGAGGGAGAGAACGGGAGTAAGAAAACAAGTAAAATTGATTCTGCTCTTCACCTAAAAATAAGACTAAAGCCGAAACACTTTCATACATCAGCTCCCTGCTGTCTTTTAAGATTTCTGTACCACAGGATAAACAAAGACGTGTTGTTGTGTTGTTGTTTTGTGTAGTATTGAGGTCATTTCTCCACCCATTTGTTTAGATGCAGACTACATTTGTAGAGTCAGGTGTGGTTTCAGTTTTGGTCTTTTATTTTATGGAGACTGGCTGTATTCCTCACGGTTAGGGGTCACCATGCACAGCTGGATGTGTGAAAACAACAGTAACTGTAATTAATAAAAACTGGGCTTTCACTAACCCATTTTATAAGCACAGACTTAGGAATGGTCAGGAAGTATCGAGGTGTTTTTGAGCTGTTAAAGGGGCCCTGGGGCCTCCAGGACTCCAAGCAGAACATTAATGTTGTATCTCATGTTGAGTTTTTTTCTTGAGATGGCTTTGTGAGGCATTTTGATCTCACCTTTACAACCTATGAATGTATTCTAGTGTGTGTTCTGCCTTTTTTGTATTTGAAGATAATAAAGTAATCTCTCCCCACCGTTTCCTCACCATGTACTCCATATTCGCTGCAGGCGGGAAGACTTGAGAGCGAACTCGGTTGTGGTAATCCAGCAGGGCATTTATCTCTCTGGATGAAATGGCTCGCTTGCGTCTGCTGCGAGACACACCTGCAGCTCCGGTGAGCATCCTGATGTCAGACTGTGTCTCAGCTCCAGCTCTGGTTGTGTTGAGCAGCTCTGTGGAGCTCGACAGCACAGCAGCAGCAGCTCCCATGTAAGGCATCGTCCACAGGGAGGCAGCCAACAGGAGCTGAACACAAACAGCACCCATCTGAGCTCTGTGGAGGAGGAGGCAGCTGCACCACGTCCCTGCAAAACTCTGAGGAAGAGAGAAGTTCAGATCATGATCAGACTTACAAAGAAAATCAAGGAAAGAAGCTCTGATGGCTGATTTTTGTTATGTATGAAAAAAAAGTTCACAGCAATTATGAAAGAATGGAAAATTTAGAAACAGATAGGAAAACATAGTTTTAGTTATTCGTTTTCCTGATCAGTGGAACTTCTTTTCAAAATGTGTTTTGTTAAACAATTTGAATTGAAGTGCAACCTGGTAGGTGTTTTATGCTTCTGGTTTTTCTTCACTTTGTTCTGGGCTTTACTTCAGTAATTGCTCACAGCTTTCATTGCAAGCAATGCAAACAAACTCAAGTAATATTAATTTAAACATTTGCGCAAAACTCCCCAAATAAATAATAATAAAAAAAACATGATCTTAACATATACAGTCACATTCTCCTAAAAAAAACTTTCAACACATGCAGTTAATTCATCAGTAATATCTGTTAAATTTCTCTGCTGTGATCAGAGAACACATTTGTTTCATAAAAGAAGAAGGAAAGGCTGAGTCTCGTACCTTCATCAGATCCTTTCACAGAGCAGACGGAGGAGAGGAGACCTTCACTTCAGCACCAGCCTTTGCAAACAAGCTGGTTTATCGTGTGTCAGGGAGTTTTAACTGCAAGGAGAAAACCCGCCTGTACGCTCCTTCTTCTTCCTCCCTGAACTCACAGTCTGTCTCTTTCTCTCTCCCTCAACTGCAGAGAAAATCACAGGAAATTGTCTTTCACAATAGACACCACAATTATGCGATATGTTACTGGCCACCTTCATTGTTTCTGGGTTCAACATTATATTTGATTTGTTTTATGAAAGAAATCATTAACACTTTAAAAATATAAGAAACTGTTTATGACACATGATGATGTAGCTGTTGTTTATATTTTATATAATTACAACTGTGCTGTATTTTGCTGTCATTCATTATTTCTCTTTACACAAGTATCCAGATATGGATGCTTCACAGGCAGAATTAAAAGTTGGTGACCACTACATCCATGAACACTTTAAAAAGACTTTATAGCTGCTAACAACTTCATTATCAGCTGATAAACCATTTATTTACTGCCTATAAATGCTATGAGTGAAGATGAGGTGTTACCCAATTTCTTTATTTTAAATAAAATAAAGAGACTCTGATATTTCAGTTCTTCATTTGAGAGCTTGAGGATGCCTTACAAGAGTCTGTGACAGTAGTAATAAAACACATGTTTCGGCTGCCCCATGACCTCCCTGAGTTGTTCCAATAAAACACAGTGAAATGTTTGAATGAGCAAGCCTTGGGGAAGGACGCAGCGATGTGGTGAAGAATGCATATTAAACAAAAAGGGAGAAAAGTGGCTGCAGAGTCAGCATTCATCTCCAGCTGTTGTTGGTTTCGGTCAGAGCCCCAGACCCTCTTCCATGTGTAATACAGTATAACGAGAGACTGAAGATGCTGCCAAGATACACTGCACCACCTGGCTCTGCAGCTACTGGGGTCAAAGAGATCACTGAGACCAGGACTCAAACAGAGAAAACAACTGGAACATGAAATCAAATCTAGGATACAAAATCATATGTTCTGTCAAATACCTACCCGCCTAAACTTCTGCTACATGTAAGATAAACGGAAAAGTCGTGGACTGTGAGAAATCTCAGTTTACAAAAGGTGTGCACAGAATGAAATGAACTCTTTAACTCACTCACACTGAGCCCCAGTTCACAGCTTATGGGTGAGAAGCTTGATCCATGTTCATGTAGCTCAGTTACAACTACCAGTAGTTTGAGTAAAGTCTGAGAAATCGGATGTTACTCAGTAAAAAATTAGCAACCCTAACCCTAACCCTGAAATCATGTGGCTTGTGGCAAAGTAGTGACATAAGTGGTTTTAATTATAATTATGAATGATTTACTTATTTGAGCTAAACGCTAACTTTAATATGATCATAGTGACAAAGCAAGCATGCTGATGTGGAGCTGACACAGCTCAGGTTAGGTTATTCCACACTAAACAAGTCAAATAAAAAAAACAACAACAACATGGCTACATGTAATTCACATTATTTAAAATATCAGGGTGTCTGGACGAAACCATCCAGTTACTGTTCTTCTTCGATATGGAGAAAAAGGTGGAATCAGAACTGTATGCTCACAGAATTTGTGTGTCACCTGGTTGCTCAGGTAAGCCCTCTGAAGTCAGCCCTTCAAAGGTTCACAGCATACTTCCACACAGGCTCAGCAGAGCGCTGCCAGACTTTGTGACTTTGTGTGTACAATGCACAGAAAGATCCATCAAAGAGGCTGCTGAGGCCTTTGGCATACAGAGGGTCAGCAACGCTCAAGGTTCAGTTAAACCCTGGGGTCACATCTTGTTGTTGATCTTTAAGCCTGACCACTTTGCTTTTCCATTCACCTAAAGGACCGACTCACTGTCTACAACTGACCATGAACACAAAGCACTTCTTGATTCTGTCTGCGTTTCTGTCTCAGCTGTATTATTTTTATCATGAATTTTTAAACAAGTCTCACCTGTTCGATGCAGTCAAAGTGTCGTCCTTAGGGCCGTATCTCTTGTGCTGACTGGACGATGAGTTTGAACGCTGAAAGCGAAGCCTTGTACTTGCAGCATCCAGAGCTTAAATTTAGCCTTGCCCACATGTGTGTCAGTTCTGTCACGTAGTTAATATTTCTATCATGGCACATCAAAGACGGGAGAAATGTCGAGCAATATAAAACAGATCCATCAAACCCGTGAAGCTGTGCAGACAGACTGAGAGACGGTGGAGCGAGTGCAGTGTGTTTGACTGAGGACTGCTGGCATGTTTGGAGGATTCCTGCTGAATAATATAATTTATATCTTACTAACAAGAGGAAAAGGTCAGTCTACGCAGTCATTTAGCAGCTTCCAGTCGACATAGAGAGAAGGTGGAAATGTGAGCGTTACAGGAATTAACTTTCAACCAACGCTCAGTAACTAATAAACAGTGGAGTCTGTGTGGTTGGACCATTTGGTTTCATGACCCTTTAGTTCTGGTTCAAAGGAATCACATGGCGAGGTCGTAACATGCATGTGCCATGATAAAACCATTGCAAAGACATTTGCATTGATTTAATACAATTCGTTCACAACGTTCTACAGTGTTGAAACACAAAGCAGTTTTCAGGTGGGGACTGGTGGACATTTCTGCAGGACTGTGTCTCAAACATTCAGAAAATCTGAGCAGAGTAACGTTGTGCAGGACAGTCCGAAATGGGTCAAACCTGGGAAAGGACGACTCTCTGACCCGACCAGACCAGACGGTTTTCCCAGAGACCCTCCCTCACCCCGTGCAGTATGACATCATCCGTCTGGTTCGAGGCGCTGCAGGGCACTTGCATAAAAAAAGCTCAATGTGGCCTGGTCGTGTCTGAAGGGAGAGGTGGAGAACTCAGTGGCCTCCTGTACTTACCAGAGAAGGACCATAAAACAAACTTTGTACCAACTGTGTTTGAGGTTTTCAGGTGTCAGCTCAGCAGCTGTGTGCCTCTCACAGAGGAAGTCTCTTAATCTTTTCACAGCAGCACTTACACCTGATTTACAGCCCCATGATCAGAAGCCAAGGATTTGGAATAATGTATAAAAACCATGTCAGCTGTGGCGGAAACTAAACGCTTCTCTCAAGAACAACATTTACCTCAGACAAGTTATTTTAATCAGTATATATTTAAATTAACAGGGGATTAAAAGAGGTCACTCTTGATAATGAGGCTTCCCTCAGCATCTTTTAGTGTCATTGTTTCGGTTTTCAAGCCAAAAAGCTCCAACGAACCCACTGTACACTGCCTTCCCAGCAGCAGTTCGCAAGTAACTGGCACACACGGTGGAATATTTGGCAGCTAAAAAGCCAAACATTTCCCTCTGGAGTTGGTGGAGACCAAAACAAAGCTAAAAACACAGTGAATATTGGAGTGCTAATGTTGCTTCGTAACAGCTTGAAGTGTAAATTGACAACAAATTGACCATAACAAGTTTATAATGTGTCATTTTTTATGTTTAAATGTTGTTACAGTGCTCCAAGAAGCCAAATGAAAAATAATTAGTGCAGGTTTACAGTGATAAAATCTGTCAAGATGAGTTCATTTTATTGTGTTTACTTGTGATTTCTTTGAAATTGTGCTCTGAGAAGAACAAATCACTTTTTCAACAGAATAAGTCAAATGTACTGAGACATTGAGAGAAAACAGAAAATATAACAACAGGCCCATTTCTCTGCAGTGTGAGCAGGCAGGCTGACAGTAAAACAGCACAGTCAGTGAGCAGCATCTCCTCCTGAGTGTTGGAATAATTTCAGGACTAAGCCAAGAAGAGTTTGTTTTAATAATTCACGGTGACATTTTCCATTCAGCACAGGAAAGCCGCAGCCTTTTGATAAACCAGCCAAGATGTCTGCAGGAGAGTTTTCATGGCTCATGGCTCTTTTTCATGTTTGCTTGAGATTTTCATTCTGGAAGAGGTTTCGATCAGTGTTTGCATTTAGCATGTTCACACATGGATACATGGAGGCGAACTGTGAACCATTTTGTCCATCAAATGTTTTGTCCTGTATAAAGACTTTTTTAAATCTGACCTCAGAAATCTGAAGTCCCTTTAAATCAACTCTTTTGGTGAAGTGTCTGGACTGTGACATGTAACCATTTAATTTAGATGCATTTTGCCTGCTGCTGCCAGAGTTTGTAGTCTGGCATCGGCCCTCGACAGACATCCAGCCAAACACCAGGCATGCCTGGAAAAAATTGCATTTCTAGAAGAGGCTTGTTTGCCAAGTCGGAGTTCATCAAGGACAAACTTTTTCATGCATTCAGATGCTACAAGAGGAGATTTATGATCTTCTAGTATAATTGTGATGACTCAGCAAGAGCTGGACTCAACTTCACCATCATGAGTATAAGCACAGACAAGAAATTCACAACGTAACACGATTTACATACAAAATAGACAAAACAATCACAGCTGGTGTTCAATAGCTTGAATGAAACGCTTTCAAAAAAGTTATTAGTGTAGATAAATAATGTGCAGTGTATCTTCTTCAGTTGTAGATTGACCAGCAGAAGAGAAACATGAATTAGTCAGTCTATGTTATGGAGTCAGATGTGTTCAGTGTCAGTTCTTCACAGAGTCTGCGATTGCCGTTGCGTTTGAATTGAGGTCAGCATGAGCTCTGAAACCTGACACCTTGACCCCCTGACTTACATCCACATGCCACACTGCAAGACTCCATCTGAGAAAACATGACCCAGAGGAGAGAGGAGTGTGTGTCTGTCTGTGTAGCCGAGTCTCTCATGCATTAAAATATTTCAGACAATGATCCTTAAAAGATGCTGGTTTCTGTTATTTCACACACCGACAGTAATCTCAGTGGCTATTTTAAGAATTATTTCCTTTCTTTGTGAAGTTATCTCTGTAAAAATGTAATGTCTGTTGAAAGCATGGACACAAGAATCATTTTTAATTAACGTTGATTGTGGACTCAGACTTTTCCTGACTTTGCACCAACACTCATTCTGCCCAACATTTGCTGCATCACTGCTGAAGGAAGTAAAATCACTGTGAACGGGACAAAATACAGCACATTCATCTCTGGGCAAGTATACGTCAGATAAACGAGAGGAGAGAAAACATATGAATGTTGTAAATCTATCATAGAAAGAGATTTTGTGGGAAGCAAACAGAGAGAACTTCAAAGTTATGTAATGTTAATTGCATGGTTAAAACATGTACCATGATTTAAATAAAGTTGCTTTAAATTCCTAAATTGCACACTATATAACTGATTAATGTTGTTTCCGATGTTGTAAACTTTCACAACTGCTGATCTGCAGTTCTGCAGTTGTGGTCTGTCCATCTATCTATTGAAAAAAAAACTGATAAATAAAAATCATTCATGCATTCTGTGCTGTTTTACAATATAAGAAGCACCTGATCACATAACACCTGCTCGGTTTTTTGTAGTTACACTGATGGTGTCCAGTTCGTTCAGTTATTGAAAGATGTAGGCTAACTGTTAACCGTCTTAGTCAACACACAGATGAAACTTTTTTTACTGATAAAATATGAAGAAAAAGTATGATGTTAACTATATTTCTTTATTAGTAAAATTCCATATATATATACATACATACATACATCAGAAAACTGTGAAAACAGAGCCTAATGTAATACATTTGATTTGTAATTGATTAAAAAAGATTTTCTTTTTATGTATCTTGATCAGTGCAGTACCTCGAGAATACATTGGTTTGTTCCGGTTGTTAAGTTCCATTGTGTTAATAAAGTTTTGTTTAAAAAAAAACAGTAGCGTCAACATGGCGGCGGTGGATGTCATTGTGAACAAACTGGCGGCACTGTGGAGGATACCGGCCGTCCGACGACTGTTCCCCTGGATGTTTTTACTCGTTTCATTCGTGGGGTCGGTTCTGAAGAAGCTGGACGTCGTCCCGCAGACATATTTCAGCAACAGCCGAAATGCCCTGAATGTGTGAGTAGTGCTAATGTGTTGTTAGCTTGACACTGCTGGTTGATATTGAGTGTGAGGGAGCACACCTGTCACCCCACAGACAGGTGAATTGCTACAGACAGGTGAAAAGCACCGGTCAGGAGTCGCTCCCAGTTTTCTCGATTGTGTTATAATGAAGTTATGACGAACTGAAGTGAAATAGGTCAAAGGTGAACTGTAGCTGGGCGTTGTGCTGATAAAGTTCAATTCAAAACGAGGATGAACAAAAAGAAAACAAATGCTCGAGCGTGAAATCACTGTAGATGAACAAAAGGTGAAGGTCCTTATCAAGGACCTTCACCTAAGAGCTGAAACGATTAGTTGACTAATTGCAAATGATTCAGCAGCTATTTTAATAATCGAACTATCGTTTGGTTTAATTCTCAAGGAGAAATACACACAAATCAAAGTTTCCTCCTTCGTGAGCAATAAAACTCGTCCTTTCATGGTTCAGTACTCTGGAGTTTTTCTGCTGCAGCTTGACCTGGTCTGGTGTGACCAGCAGTTTGTGGTGGGTAATGTAAAACTGTAAACTTTATGTAAATATCGCCCTGTGAAGCACAGTACTGAGGCAGACTCTTCTCTCCTTGTGCAGCTTTAAAATTAATTTACATTTAAGCTAAATGAAAACATACAGTGTCAGGTGTGATGCAGTGAATGACCTGTTCCTCTTGCAGCTATTTTGTCAAAGTGTCCTGGGGGTGGACGCTCCTGCTGCTGACTCCCTTCGTCCTCCTCTCCAACTCCTCCTTCAGCAGGAGTGTGTCCTTCCTTGGACGGCGGCTGCTGTCTCTGGCAGTGGCAACAGTCATGTGGTACATCTGCACGGAGACGTTCTTCTACATCGAGGACATGACCGGCTCCTGTTATGAAACTAGCACAAAGGGTGTTATCAACAAGGCGCTCACATCCAAAGCCACCTGCAGGGGTGCTGGCTTCCACTGGAATGGCTATGACATCTCAGGGCACTCCTTCATCCTGTCCTACTCTTCTCTTTTTATCATGGAGGAAATGGCCCCCATGGCCTCAATGAAGACAGCCAATCTGTCTGCACTGCCCAGGCTGGTTCTCAACCTACTGTATGTGGCCTTGAATCTGATCGTGATGATATGGGTGTGGATGTTTTCCTGCACCTCTATTTACTTCCATGACCTATTTCAAAATTTGATAGGGACCGTGTTTGGCCTGTTGGGGTGGCATCTGACGTATCGGGTTTGGTATCTAAAGCCTTTGTCACCAGGACTCCCCCCTCAGCGTCACCCAAAAGAACAGAAACAACATGCCTAAGCTGCAGTCATACTTTCCTGTATGACATCGTGGCTAGTATTGCATCCATCCTCAAAACAACACACTACAGTTGATGTTATCTGTCTCCAGGTCCAAGCTGTCCACACTATTTTAAGTTATTCCCTTCTCACAGAAAGGTTGTTTTGCACAGGAGGACCTGGCCCGCAGTTCCTCCCTGGTGTTTGGCAGCTGCTGTTCCCAAAATGACTCTTGGTAATCTGAGATAAAAGCAAGACGCTGCTCTTCTGTCCAGCTTCAGCCTCTCACCTTCAGCCGCTGTGGCTCGCATGATAAGAAATAGTTTGTCTGCCAGTTTGTTGCCTTAAAATGCTTTTTTTTTCATGGATGAGTAACCACAGCTTTTAGATATCTGAGTGGAAACACAAGAGAATGTTTACAGCTCCATGTGTATAGCACTGACAGTAAATGTATTTTTGCAGACCAATGTACAGTAGATGTTCATTGTTTTTGTAGGAAACTCCCTTCAGAACAAAGTCAGATCATACAGTGGAAGTACATTTCACCCTACATGTAGGATTTTAATGAGCTATCCGTGTTTTTAAATCACATCTGGTTTGGGTTTACTGCAGCTGTGTGATAACGGTAATAATTTTAATGCCTCATCATACACACACTGTAGTTGTAGGCGAGTCCTGAAAATTAAAATGATGAGGCTGGAAATAATCAGTTATTTTCATTATCAGTTAATCTTTTCTGGATTAATCCATAACATGTCAGAAAACAGGGAGGAATATCCATCAGTCTCCTAAAGCCCAGTTTGATGTTGTGAAATGTCTTGTTTGGTTTGACCAGCAGAAGATTCTCACAACTGAAAAGCTGGAATCAGGGAACATTTTACTTTTGTCCTTGAAAAACTTGAGTGATTAATTGGCTGTGAAAATATATACAGGTAATTAGCTATTAGCTCTTAAAGCAACATAGTTCACTAAGCAAATATTGCCAATCTGATTCCCCTGTGCCACAGACCTCCATTGTTTTACAGAATCTAAGAAAAACGCATGATTGATGATCATGAGCGTTGTTGATTTGACACAATTCTGCTTCCATAAAAACTCAGTATTATACCAAATGTTGATTATTCCATGTCTGATTGAGCAACACTACAGTTCTCCATTGTTAGGAAATGATTTACTTTTTAAAGACTGAAACTGTAAATTCAAGACTGTCTTCAACAGTATTTTTAATAATAAATTATTATTAAAAAATAATAATTTATTATTCAGAATGTAAATCATAATAGTTAATAACTGTGTGCAAACAGCACAGTGAGTTCTGGCAAAATAAAAACCAGGATCTTTGTTCCATTTTCATTATTTATTTGTCATTGATGGCAACTGAATAAATTAAGGCTTATGAACAAACATCATAAAAAGCACCATAAATAAATGCATATATATATATAGAAATATAAAAAATAAAAAGTAAAAAATAAAAAAATACTATAGTGAAATATAATGGCCACAAATCACAACTACTATTTCTCGACTTGAACTCTGTGTGATCCAAGAAGTACAGATCCAACCCCTCTGGTGGTGTGATTTCAGTCAGAAGAAGCAGTGGAGTCCTAACAGGTGTGTTTGCAGAGTAATCAAAATGTACCAAGGGTTCACAATGAGTGGCTGGTTATGATGTTTTTCCCCCCACAGAGTCATCTGCTGTTTGTCATGTTAACAAAACAGGTGAATGTTTGAAACAACATGTTGAAAATAACAACATAAATAACAATTCAATCAAATTCTGTGATTAAATCGAATCAGGAAATCATACTTTTCACCCTAATGTCTTCTTGCTTACTTCAAAAAAATCATATGTTCTTTTAATCTTCTCTTTTGTGCCATAAATAGCTCTGCTGTTCATGCATGAACAGTTGAATAGGCCAAGTGACCTCCCCGTTTCCTTTAATGCATGTCCTCAATGTCTCTCCAGACAGTTCAATCTTAAATCTATATTATATCCATATCACACATGAAGCTTGACACAATGAACTCGGCTCTAACAAAGCAGGGCGCTGCTGCTGTTAAAGGAGCATTGATCATCGTCTTTGGTTCAACATTGTCTTCCACGGCTGCAGCGAGCTGCTAATCAGCACCTGCACAGACGAGTTTCTGTAGCGGGAGAAAACACTGTAGTATGAGTCCTTACTGCAAGAATGTCCGTATAACCAGCCATAAAACCAAAAGCAGCTTACAGCTCCAGCCAGGACCTCACATGATGAGTAAAACCTAAAGAGCGCATGGTTTGTAACATGTTAAACCCCGGAGGTCTGACTGGGAAAAAGCAGAAAGGCTCCCATTAAGGGTGCGGGGAGTGTGGTGCGGGAAAAGTACACTGCATCAACAAACAATGAGACAGCTGGTGAGGCGGGAAAGGCTTTTTCCTTTTCCCTCATCTCACTCCTTTAGCCTTCAGATGAGTCAGCTTTTTTTTTTCTCCCCTCCCGCCCCTCTGCCCCCACCCGTTTCCCCATATTTACCCTTTGAGCTCATTAAAAATTCGGCACAGTAAAAGAAAGGAGACAATGTATAATTAAAAATATCTATCTGTAAAAACAATCTTGCATCTGTCAGGAGGAGGTGGCGACAAACAGCAGTAAAATATTGCTGAGGGACGGTCTCCATCACACGGTGCCGTGCAGGTGCTTCAGAGGTTACGTTTAACCACACAGCATCTACAAATCTGTGCTTCTGGTGTTTGGTAGCGATCACAAATTCTGCCTCTGGGTGACACACAATCCACATCCTCCTGCCCCCCCTTTCACGACACTCTCACACAGTAAGAAAGTACCCATGCAATGAGATACACATCTTAAACCTATAACTCAACACTGTTGTGCCATAGACGCAGAACTTACAGCTTTACCACCAGATTTATAACATCTGAACTCCTGCTCAGCCACAAAGAGGGTGACAGTGGACCAGTGTGTGCTGTGTGATCTGTGGTGCTCTAAATAAACTGACTCTGAGCGCACGTGTGTCTCGGTGTGTGCGTATGTTATTGTGTGTGGGGTGCACAGGTATTTAAAGGAGTAGTTTGACATTTTGGGGAAATACAGGTTCTGAATTGCTGAGAGTTAGATGAGGAGGTTGGTACCACTCTCATGTCTTTCTGTTAAAGCCATGAGGCCCAGGCTGCAGCTTCAGTCTGTGCCTCTCATGTGGTTCCAGTACATTCACAGCACTAAGCAGCTGATTTTCGTAAACATTTATATACCCTGCAATTTCTTAAAAAAATATTAAAGCCGTCTGGTAGCTTTGAAAACCCCTAACCACACCTTGGTGGTTTGGTGGTTTGCATTACATTACACATTAAAAAAAAATCATGTCTGAAATTCACACACACTAGTTCTTTTCTAACATAACCCAGCTTTTATTCTTTATTCTGCTCTGAAGCTATTTCCAGAATCAAAAAAGACTCTTCTAACCATCTGGATAAAAAAAAGTTTCTGTCCACTACTCGATAAAACAGGTTCTAAGGTTTCCTAATAAAAAAAAATATGATAGACAGAAATTAAACATCTCCTTGCTGTAGTTGAACAGTTATATTGATAATATTCATGTTTTTTAGTTTTATACAACGTAAATCATTTTTACATAAAGAGCAAGTTCGTAAATCTTGCAGGTTGAAAACATGTTGAATTTTTTTGTTTTTAGTGGAACAGATGGAATATTTTTTCAATCCAGATGATTTTGAGAATTGTGGAAAAACTGGGACTAGCTGTTTCCCTCTGTTCTAAGTCGCTAAGCTATTCCAACCAGCCGCAAGCTCTAACTTCATATTTATGCAGTAAGGGTTGTTAAACAACCTTCTGGGTAATTATTTTTCTGAAAACAGGACGTTTAGCACTGCAACTCAAATGGAAAGTTAATACATGTCGGTGGGTGGATGTTTTATCTACGCCCTCCACCTCCTGGCTGCAGTTTCATATTTAGCATAGATACATGAGAGTCGTATCAAGCGTCTCATCTAAGTTTCAACAAAAAATTCAATTAGCAAATTTCCCAAAATGTCAGACTGTTCCTTTTCTAGTTCGCCTCCATCCTTTCATCATGTCATCTGGCAGTTTCTGGCAGCACAGCACTTATCAGAAAGTGTTTATCACGTATATTTTCCTGTGGTTTTTACTGGTTAAACCTCAGGCAGATGGAGGCGTGAAGAGCAGGTATGAATAACGACTATAATAGTGGCATGCGAAGGTCAGTTAACCCCTGTTGGCGTAACTGTGTTTAACATTTCGTCTGGGTTTCTACTTTTAAGTTTTCAGTGTAAGTGGACCTGCCTCCAACAAAAGTTAAACGTGGACTCGCAGGCACAAGAGCTGCAAGTTTCCAGAAATTAAACTCGATGAAGGCCTTGGTTACCAGAAAATGTGCTGTCAAGAATTTATTATTATGGAATGTTTTAATATTTCTTTGTTCACCCAGGTAAGTAATAGTGTTCTCTATATAGATTCATTATGGTTTCCTGCAGTCATAAAACATTACAGAAAAGTTGAAACATCACACAAATACACAGACATTTAACACAACAAGAGGGCATTCACTACATGTATTTCTTTTTTAAATACCAGTAGGCAAAGTAGCCCATCCCTCCCAGGGAGCCCATGAGAAAAGAGGCCCCGAAGAAGGACGGCGGCTTCTTTTTTACCATCCGGAAGGCGTTGGGTAGGACCGCGGACAGGAGGGTCGTGTGGATGTCGCCCAAGACCTTGCGGAAAGCGTAGCGTTTTTGCACGCGCACAAAAAAGGACTGCAGGTTGGGTCGGCTGCCGTCCTCCCAGTATTTCTTAGAAAGTCCCAAGAACTTGAGCCTGTGCAACAAGGCTCCAAGGCAGATATCAGCTAGTGTAAATTCAGGTCCACAAAGCCACAACTCACACTTTTGACCTGCGAGGAAAGGAAATTCAATGAGAGCACCGTTGGAAATGCATAGAACGTGTTGCGGTGCCGTTGTGATAGAACAGTCATTTGGACAAACCTTGATACTCTAGTTTCCTTTTCTCCAGTTCAGCCTCCACTTGATCTAGAACCATGGCTAACTCTCCCAGAATTTTCTTCAGGTAGTTCACATTATCGTGGTCCAAGATTTTTGCCTGTCAATTAAAAAAAAAAAAAAATTATCCCCAAAAGGCAAACCAGCAATTCTTATCATCATAAAGTAAATTTGTGGTGTTAAATGTGGGTTACACTTTGCTCTAAGTACTTTAGAAAAGTAACAGCTGCCACAAATAAAATGTCAATAAACCTAAACTACTGCCCTTTACGTGCAAGAACCCCCCTGGGATATCCATGTAAAGGGATTTAGTATTTTAAGACTAACACTATCTTAGATTAAAAATAACAGATGTGTTGCTCTGTGCTCTGTCAGGCTATACTTAGGCATAGAGATGCTTTGCAGTGTTGTTACCGTACTTTAACAGCTCATGTTTACCAATGGGCTCAATTCCACTGTTCCCCCCTAAGCCCCGAACCCTCACAGGTTTTAATCAACCTGTCATAAAAGAACCAAATCAGCATATTTGGAAGACGCCTACGTAGTGCTGGTTAACAATAATTTTCTTGTTTATGGCAAGCATCTTATATTTCTTTTATTTTTTCCATTTAACCAACAGAAGAAGGTAAAACGTAACAGTAACAGATGCAAACAAATATTAGCACATCTGGATATTTTCTCCAGAGAATATGAACTGTATTGAGGTCAAAGGTACAGTGTTACAGGATCTGACTGTCTGATTCTTTTTTCCAGCTCTTTAGTAGTAAAGAGAGGAAACTGCTGAAGGCTTTTAATGAGCAAGTTTCTCTCAGCTTCAGACCTGGAATTCAATTACCGGGGCCAAGGCAGTCTGGAAATTGAAATAACGTGATTATAATATGACTGTTAAACCCTAAGAGAGTTTGAGTTATGGTGGGTCTGTCTATCACAGAATATTAAGCACTTAAGACAAAATATCGCATTCTTCTTTACAGTCCTGTGCCCCCATATAAAATAAATTAATCAAATGAATAGACTGTAATATACTGTGAGAATTTTAATTGGTAAAATAAAGAAATTAAGAAATAATCCAGGGATTCATCCCAAATTTGGGGGTAGTTAATGGATAATTAAATAGACTGTGATATATTAAGGGGTTTACTATTATTGTTTACTATTATTTGTTTATTATTAAAATCCTTTCATTTATTCATGTTTCTTTTCTTTTTTTAACCATTTAAAAGATAAAATCCCATTAATTCACCATGAGCTTCTTCTGCTTGGACAGGTACGGTTCTGTCAGCTGAGGCTCCTCATGATCCAACTTCATCAGCTCTGTCGCAGCGTTGGCCAGGTGTCCTGAGGTCACACACACACACACACACACACACACAGAGTACTCATAGGTTTTGCCCTGATCTACTGTTAAGAGAATGTTTGACAAAAACTGATATGTGTACAAATCTAGTTTGAGAGCTTATTCTCATTTACTCCTATTTACTTCTGTTTGAGTGGCACTTGATAAAAACTACAGTTCTCAGCAATATTATTATATGTTATAGGAACATATTAGCAATATAGCAATGTTATAGGAAATTATTTTACCTTTTTAGAAAATGAAAGTTTATATCCGACATCTGTTTTTCAATATTTGTGCCTTCAGTAGAAATGAATGGGCGTCAGTCTTATACTTCAAAGGGGAAAAAATCGGTCCTACATTGGTGCAGTCTTACCAGTTTGTGGTTGAAACACACTATCTGTCTTTTGTAGCTACACTGAAAATGTGTGACCGTATGTTTTTACATTTTGCCATGCTGAGGTAGGAATGTTAAAATATTTTAGTGTGAATTGTTCCTTTAGTCTGCGCCATGATCAGACGGTGTGATCCAGATTCAGACAGGACTCCTTTCAACACCGCAGTGACACATTATTTCACATGAAACAAACATCAGTGGATAGTTACACACAAACGCCACTGACGTGTCTCCATCAGGTTAACTTTAACGACACAACACAGACTGACCAGGCTTTTACTGGATAATTAAATCTGCTGCAGAATTTGGTCCAGTCCAGCCTGCTGCTTTGATTTACATGCCGAGGCCATTACCTGATGGACAGAGCACTGGGCGGGAAGGCCTTATATCTGCTGTTGGGATTTATAAAACCTGGCATCACTACACTGTGCTGCTTTAGGGCTTATTGGTATTGAGTAGCGTCAAATTACACAGTATGCTAATCACGTCGTGCACATAAAAACAGGGATTTGTTTACCAACGATGTGGAAAATGCTGTAAAGGAAGATAAATAGCTTTGCATTCATAATGCCTGTTTGTTGTTTTTGCTTTGGGAGACTAGTTGGTTGAAGCTCATTCACCTTGAACGCTTGTAAATGTGAGTTCAAAGCTCTGAAATCTATGCTGTGTATCAAAAATAAAATAATGCACATGGAAAAGGGAGCAAAAACAATCCCTGTCCACAGAGAACAAAATGAAATAATAAAATCTTTAACATGTGAACTGGCACAAAAGTGTATAACTAACACACCACACACGCCGGTAAACCTACATGCATTCATTGAGAATATCAAACGTGTGTGAACATGCACTGTGACGTGCAGCAGACACACTGTCACATTAAATCATCCTGCTTCATTGCACAAAACGAGATTTGCCTTTGTGTTTTGGACACACTGGAGTGGATTCAGTTCCTAGAATCCAGTGGTGGAAAGTACATAAATACATTAGCTGTATACTGTACTTATGTTTTTTACATTTTCTGGTACTTTATACTTTCACTCCACTGAATTTCAGACAAACCTTTAGGTTTTTCTTGAGTCCCTTTGAAGGAGGCCTGACCCCAAATGGGAACCATGGGACTGAAATACCTAACTGTATATAAAATAGTTAAAACCAGCTCCACCTTATGCATCGATATAAAAAATGAAATAGAATAATATCAGGTGTTCCTGTTGTTTTGTTTACCTTATTTATATCAATGAGAGTAGGATAAATAACAGAAACAGCAGGTCTGTTGTATAAAACATCCACTCTGTTCTTCTGGTAATTGATGCACGGTTATAAACAACCATGCCTACACAGTACAGTGAGCTGGCTTCACTTACTACGTATTTCTGCGGTGGCGTACTTTGGGATCATAGAGTCAATGGTGAGCTCTGGATGGAGGATGCAGCCGTGCGTGTAAGCGTCCATGGGCAGACCATCCAGTAGCTGGCGGTACTGCCGCACACGATCATGTAGAGGCGAGTCTGCGTCGGGAATCAGCTGAGCCACCGTGTCTGCAGGGGCGAGACGGCGACATGGAAACACCAGTACAGAGAGAAAGCATTTTAGTGTGGCTCAGACCCCTGTCATGGCTCTCTGAGGACAAACACAGGCACAGTGAAAACATTAACACAGATTCAACAAAATGTATGAACAAACACATTAAAACACGGCTGCACACTGGAACTGATATATGTTCATAAAGTTCCCTGAAAGCTTGAGGTTTCCAAGCAACCGTCATCGAGCTTGGTGCTACACAACCCTCAAAATAACACAATTCTCCCTGCCTCAGCCGTCAAACAGACACACAGCATGGTAACCTGGTAACAGTTGACACCACTCGCTCTCTGTAACACACCGGTGGTCACGTTGCACAAAGCCTGACAGTTAAACTGAAGAGATCTGAAACAAATCCAACAAGCCTCTCTGAATTTAAGGTGAACTGGTTTAAGCTAAATAAACAGTATGATCCCATGAGATGAAATACATTTGATCCAGATGAACAAAAAGACGGTATGAACCATAACACGAGGCCGCAATCTCATAAAGCACACAGGCTAATTAGGCTACACTATAAGCTGTATCTGTTGGTCTCAGGTTAAAGGAAAAGTTCAGCAGTTTAGTCAATGCACTTTCTTTTTGCAGAGTTGGAGAGAAAGTGAATACCACTCTTATAGTATCTGTCCATTAAAGGGGCAGGTCAGTGTTTTAATGTTGCAACCTTATAATCTCTGTGGGTCAAGCCCCTAAAAATGCTGGATGCCACATTTCACATAATGCAACTCAATACTTTGTTTGACCTGCACATAGTAAAATACCAGGCTTTCTGTTAAAAAAAAAAATAATAATAATCTCGTATCCTGTGCTCAGAGTACTCCTCATCACTAATAATCTCATCTTGGTGAGTAAAATTGGTGATGTGTCCCTTAAGTATAGCAGCCAGTTAGCGTAGCTTAGCAATGGCACTAGAACCAGGCTAGCTGTTTCCCCCTGTCTTCAGTGTTCATGCTAAGCTAAGCTAACCGGCTACTTGCTCCATCCAGACATGAGAGTGGAATCAATCTTTTATGTAACCCAGGCCTCTAAGCCACTTCCTACACCTCTGTTTTTGCAGAAATTATTCCCTAAAAATGTTGAACTAGTCCTTTAAAACATGCTATTGTTTAGTGAACCAGCGTTTTTGTTTTAATGGCCTTATTCCTGTGGATGGCTACACACTGCCTGGCTGGGAGGGATGGTGTTCAGCATAATGACCTGCTGCTGAGTTTGAGTATGAAGAGCGAGGCAGGTTAGCAGAACAGAGAGGGAGGGTCACAGGCAGCCAAACGCAGGACAGTCAGTTGGCCGCTTGAGGATGTTCAGCCCAAAGAAGAAAGCTTGCGGAGGGTGGAGCTGCACCTGGCAGAGCTCCAGAAAGCTGAGTAATCAGTCCCAGGACCAACATGCCGACTTGGGCATGCCGAGCAGAGGTCCTGTGGGTGGTGTGCTGCGGCACTGTGGTGGAAATATCACACCAGCAAGTTAAGGCCAAACGCGTCTGAAGAACAGCCTCCGACTGTCTTGGAGACATGGGAGCATGTTCACTTTTAACTTACAAACTAACAAAATAAAAGTGTAACCGAGACCCTGATTATTTGATTGTTCTCCATCGATAAACAGCTTTCACACAGCGAGAGCCCTCTGCTGCATCTCAACAACACTGTAAGGTAGTGTGAATTGGCACTGCGCTGCACTGTACTGGTATAAGAGTCTCTTTTCTGAGACATCTGCACTTTCCAGGCCAGCTGTGGTCCACGTTGCCAGTATTCATTAGGGATTTACACGCAGAGAAAAAGCACGTCTGTAAGACTTATCCCCCCGATTGACTTCTGGCTAAAAGCACGTCCAGCTTGAGGTCTGGTTTTAAAACATGTGGTGGATTCGTTTAACGTTCAACAGACAAAAAAAATTAAATAAAATCAGCCACACCTTAACTGAACTATTGCAGTTCACTCTTCTTGTATAGTTGCAGATTCTACTACAATTTCAAACTAACTTATTCCAAAACAAATTCATGGAATTACCTACAAACAGCACAGCATCAAAGATCCATAATGGATGGGGCTGAATGAGAACAAGCTAACAAACACCAGGGACAATTTCTGCCTTCTAGCCTTTTATTACTGAGCGAGCAGTGAACCACAGCTTCTGCAAAGTGTTCAAGCATCACTAACTAAACCAAGGGCGATCTCCAGTTACTGGCCAGTTTCCCTCAGGCCTTTACTGGTTTGAGGGTCCCAGGACATTACGCAACAATATAATGTCTCAACTGAAGATACTATGGAACACGTCACCCATACTATGCTATGGGTGACGTGTTGAAGCTCTTGGACATTAATGGTTGTTAAATCTGAGACACATCTTCGTGCATATTCTTCCATCCTTATCGTATCTGAATAGCTGCTGGTGTCGTTATTTACTTATTTACTTACTGGACTCAGTGTTTTCAGTAATCATTCCTTCTTCATTCATTAAATTTGTGTCTCTCATGTTTGTGTCTCGTTTGCTACAAATTTCCCCCGTGGGATCATTCCAGTTTTGTCTAATCTAATCAGAGGACTTCATCTCGGTGACATTGGTGCAAAGACATTGTTGCAGCGACTTACAGACTTTCACAGCACAGATTACACCGAAACACTCTACACTCGTACAAGGACGACAGATGGCCTCGAATGGCCCCATCTTTGCACGCTGCCTGATATTTTCTGGAGCTCTAACTTAGCAACAAGACAAATCAGGCAACTGCACCAGGGCCCTAAATCCCCACAGGGCCCCAGTCTGGAAAGCCCACAGTTCAGTGTGTGTCAGCTGGTCTGCTTTAAATTAATTAACTGTTTGTTTGTTTTCTTATCCACTAAACATGTAAAATTATTTAATTACTAAAACACTGTACAATACAAACTAACACAATATGAAGTTCTGTAAGACGAGACCTCACTTGTTACCACACAGAGGGGCGCTGACTCTGCTTATGTGTTGAAAACTGACTTTTGAATGTTTCCATCTGACTCATTTAAAAAAGAGAATCCTGTGAAACCAGTCTCAGATAAGCTCTTGATGGCTGCATACATCATATCCTGTTGAAAGGCCTGAGAGTAGAACTGCATGTTAATGATCCGTGTCAAAGACATGGAAATAAAGAATATCGCAGTGTAGAGCTGGTTAGTTCTACTTCTGTGAGCATGATGAGACAAAATGCAAGACCAGGCTGTTATTTCATTATAACAGAACCCCGTTTGGCTGCTTAGCTTGTTGTTCATATTTTCAAATTGTATCGTCAGGGCCTATTTATATTTTTCTAAGGTAACCCAACAAACTAAAGTAGGTAGTTAACGATATGCTCCCTGTTCTAAGACTTTAAACCCTCAAAACTCTTTAAACGCCAAGTGTTTCTCATGCTCAACACTTCAACATGTAGTGAAATCTAACTGAAATCTAGCAAAGGTTGCTAAGCTATGATTGGCCGAGCTGTAGGTTAGTCTGTCGCTGCTTTTAGCTGCAGCGTTAAAATCAAACTCTAAAGTGAAGAGAAAAAAAGAGACACAGCATCATTACATGGGAACGACATTCTTACTGTACCATACCTCCCACAAAGTTTTTCTCCAGGTAATCTATAATCTGGTTGTAGTCACTGATGATGCTGTCCCCGTGGAGGAAGACCGGCACCTCCTCTCCCAGGTTCAGCCTCATGAACCAGGGCTCCTTGTGCTCCTGCAGCGGCAAGCTCACATCCCTCTCCTCGCAGACCAGACCCTTCTCGTTAATGACTAGACGTACCTGCAATCAGAGGCACACGTTTAGCTTCAGTTCTAAGGAGGTGGATGACACTGCATGTCAAAGCCGCCAACCACCGAGGCTCTCTCAGCTGCAGATCTGTTACAGAGGCCTGACGGGACCTAATGGCTGATGAGCGTGAAAAAGATGAGCAAGATGTTTAACAGCAATAATTTGATGCAAACCAAAAAAGTAAAGCTGACAGTAAGAGAGAAGGTTTTTGAACACACCACACCTTTTTTGTAAATTGTAAATAAAAAAAAAACGTGAACAAATGTAGAAAATAACATGCACAGGGAGACATTTTGTGTGCACAAATGTCATATTCTGTTATGAAAAGAGTTATTTCAGTATCACCAAAGAAATGCTGACTGGCTAATAGCTTCATCTCTTTGTTTGTGGCATGAAAAAGTTATCACGTCAGTGTTGCTCAGCTGAATTGTTTGTGTGGTGTGGGAAACTAATGAGATATTTTACAGCGTGCTAAAGTTTGAGCAGGAACCATCCAGGACAGTCAGGATCCATTGCTTGCGGGATGAAGGAGAAGCCAAGGTCCACGGAGAGCTATTAGTGGGAATAAGATTAATGAAAGGAGATGACACTTGAGGAATAAAGCACCACATTTGGCCGCTTAGGAAGAAGGACAAAATGGGAGTTCTGCTGAACATGACCAGACATGGCGTAGTGAAATAAACCCGAAAGATTTAGTAACACGGGCACAGTAATTACAGCAGGACCGCTGGTTCGGACAGCAGGAACAAATCTGTGAACGCAGCTGCAGTGTCAAAGAAGAAAAAGGCCTTTTACATCTCCATCAGCGCGGCACTGTTACACACTAAATCAAGGATTTCTATATAAAACTGTCAAACATTTCAGGTCCCGGTCTTACACCGCTGAGGTGTCCCTCAGTGACGCCCACAACAACGCAGTCACTGTTGCAATAAGAGTTTGTTACATAATAATATTAGTCACTCCTTAGTAATGATGCCAAGCAGTGCAGCTGCCTGGGAGGCACGAAAACACTCCTTTTACCTTAAAATGCACCGGAATTTCAGCTGCATCTGCATGTTACTACGATGTTTGTTGTAAACAGTACTTATACTTTACTTATTAAGTATCATGTATTTATACTTTACTCCAGTATTTCCATTTTTTTCTGCTTCATACTTCTACTATATTTCAGAGGGAAATATTGTGCTTTCTGCTCCACTACATTTATTTGACAGCTGCGGCTCAGATTTTGCGTACAAAACATACGATGAATACATTTTAAAAAGACAAACACATCGTAGATTAAACTTTCTCCTCTAAACTTGGTAACTTGGTCAATCTGAATTCTGTAATCTGAGTGCTGGTCCTCTAACTTTGTCCACGTCCAACCCTGTTTGTATCATGTTTTATATGCTGCATGCCCTCCTCCTCCTCTCCTCCATTCCCAGCTGTCCTATCTTCCTCCTCTTCCTCCTTTCACCCAGCCCGACCATCATCAGGAGGGTCCCCCACATGAGCCAGGTTCTGCTCAAGGTTTCTTCCTGTTCAAAGGGAGTTTTTTTCTTGCCACTGTCACCTTAAGTGCTGATCTGGGGTCAGACTCTGGGTGTCTGTAAAGCGCTTTAAGACAATTTTGATTGTGGAAGGCAAACTGAATTGAATTAACGGTAATTGTATATAAAATACAGCAGTTAAGACATCAGGACAAATATGTAGTAAAATAACTGAATACTCTGTCCACCACTGTCTGTTAATGCAGCATCATGAGAACAACATGAAGATAATTGTTGACTGACTGATTGACTCGTCCATACTGGCATCCTGACACACTTCCCTCCACACACACAAAGCAGCAGAGCGTTACAGCCTGTTGAAGGTGTAAATCTCTAACCCACAGGTCTCGATGTTGCCAATGCTGTATTGATCTGTGAAGCTGGGGCCCTCTAAATGTGCCGTTAGTGCAGGGTATGACGCTCCATCTGTCTCTGTCTTTATCATATCTGCTGTGTTCACGATGCATTGCTCCTGTGAGCTGGATGAATGTTCTGTATGGCTCGGTTCAGGCCATGGAAGCTCAGTTACAGCAGCAGTTTGTCATGAAGCATTATAAGCACAGAGAAAGGGGGGAAATGTGCGAGAGAAGTTCAATGGTATAGCTTCCCTCTTTCCTCAGGAACTTGCTGAGGCATAGAGAGGCTTGTAAATAATCCCCTGAACATCTGATGACGATAGTGTCTTCACAGAGATAACGGTTGTTGATCTGTTGGAGAGGTACCTCTTTTGTCATTCTCACTTGCTCAGTATTTACATTAGGATTCTTTTTTGTCTCTTTAGAGAGAGAAAGAGGTTTTTGCAAGTCACGAAAGATTGACTAAATATAACACTCATCTTTCAAGGTGCTGCAGAGAGATTTTGACCAATCACACTGCAAGCGTTTGTGTTACATTAAGGCACAAAATACGCAGCAGAGTTCTGGTGCAGTGGACAAACTGGTGCTTGGCTTCTTAATCTCATGAAAGCCATCCCCAAATATCCATTTAAAACACGCAGCAGCTTGCATAACAACAACTGTCATACTCCATTGTACAAACAAATATAATATAATCAGGACTGCTGTGCAAATTCAATCACACACGAGATCGTGGAGTCACTTCAGCTACTCCAGCTCCAGGATGGAGGTGATAATGGTGACAGTGAGCCTGGTGTTTACCCACCGCTGAGTGACAACCCGGCACGATCAGCAGCTCAGACTTCAGTGGCTGAGAGCCAACAGTCGTGCCTCATAACATGACGCACCAACCTGAGACTGAGCATCAGCTCAAGGTGATTGGTCTAAAGATAAGATAAGATAGGAGCATCCAGGAGAGAGGAACGTCCTGTAACAACATCTTTCAGTTCATAGACACAGTGTTACAGCTGTTTTCATGTTGAACACATGCATGGTAATGTTCCCATGATTCATGTACTGATCCACGTCTCATGACAAGAAAATTTACCAGTCACGCAGTGTGAAGTGCAAACAGATAGAAACTCATCAGGGCTTCAATTAAAGATTATTTTAAATCCCGACTCATCTACCAGTTAAAGTTTGGTTAACTGAAAGTGAAAATGCTAAATGCAAAGTCCTGAACATCCACATAAATCTGTGGAATTAACAGGAGATTGATTTTTTTAAAACAATGACAAAGAAGCAGAGATATCCTGACTTTTGTTGCCCAGAGAATTTTGTAGTAGTATTAACTACGGGAAAAATAAATGGGACTTTTACTTCTGAAACCAGGGGTGCTCAAAATACCCAACTGTTAGCTTATTTGTTTTTATACTCATGCCCATGACACCACTCTCTTTCTATTGGCTCACAGACTTGAGGGTCCACAGTTGGGCCCTTCTCAAAATACTTCCTCCCAATTCATAACTGTGTTCTAAACAGATGTCCCCTGCACCGCTAAATGTCTCTTCAAGCCCAGTTTTTAATGTCCACTTTCCGTTAAAGGCTACGTCCACATTCAGTTCTGAAGTGGCCTAAAGCTGATTCTGAGTAAGAAAAAAAAAAGTGAGAACAAACCAAATCAGATTTTTTTTTTCACATCAGATCTGGGCCACTTGCATCGATGGTTAGATCAGGAAAAACAAACGTGGAAGGGAGCCGCTCGGGCTTCTGCCTTTCTCTTGACTGTCGCACAAAACTGTGTTATTGTTGTTATTCTTGTACGTATGCGGCTCACATTTCAGATAAATCTGAGCATGTGTGGCAGTTTAGGACCTCACCTCTGCTCACAGCAGAGCTGGACATATGGTACACACAAACACGAATGTGAACCATCAACACTAAAAGATTTTGACATAAATAAAATACATAAATACAAATTCTGAATTGAGCTTTCATAAGGTCTGTATGTGTGAATTACACAGCTGTTTTCACAGGCTGGGTCATACTCCCACAGACAGGTAAACTGATCTTTATGTGTAAATCCAGTGAAATGCTCCTTTAAAATGCTGTACATACTGTACATTTGTGAGGAAATGCCATGTTGACCATACAGAAACACAGAAATCCTTCTTACTGTAGATTTATACATGTTATTGATAGGAATTGTCATCATGTATGTTTTCAGAGTTTTGAATGATCATCTTCCTCCCATTTTAATTTAACAGGGGAGGCACAGCTTCCTGTCTGCCAAGGAAATTTAAAGGTAGAACTGAGGAAAGCATTTTTTTTTTCAAATACCAAAATATGAACTGACTCCGCTGCAGAGGGGGGAGGATGGCCTTTGGTTTGTTTTGCACATCACTGTAATCAATTATTTAGGCTGTCATGTGTCAGAGCACACAGGCTGTCACCACATTCACCAGCTGCGACGAGATATTAAACACAAAATTTAAAAATAAAGCTTCAACATGTCCATAAAGCTGATGAGATGTGAAAGGTGACACGTTCAGTGGTAAAGTGACCACCGATCCCGCTTCATGTCGTGGAAACGAGCCCCATGCTGCAGCGCTTTTTCTGTACGCCTCAGCAGGGAGATCTGCCCAGCTGCAGGAGCGTATTCATATTCCGGATGTATATGCACGAATAAAAATAACAATCTTTAAAAAAAAAAAAAATGCACCAAAGAAAAATAAAACAACATGCTTAGATCATGATAAGAAACAAACACAGGGAGATCCACGCCGGAGCATCATGTCATGCAAAGAGACGTGGAGCCACCTCCATTTTCAGGCTCTGCTTTTTTTTTTTTTTTTTTTTACCTTTTGGGAGGTGAAAGACTGCGTCCAGTGGTACAACACGAGCCTGTCTTTGTTGAAGGGTTGTTTGGGCTCTGCCGTCGGCTCCTCGCACTCCTCTCCGTCTGTGATTTTGCCGTCTTCATCCATGGCTGAGATGGGCCACCAGCTACAGTTGGTGGGGGTAACATGGTTGGAAGACGCCATGACAGAGCGTTTTGTGCGTGTGGAGGAGAGGAGCGAGGAGGGAGAGAAGAGGGGAGAGAGAGAAAGAGAGAAAGAGAGAGAGAGAGAGGATTTCAGCAGCTCGAGCTCAGCATCATCGCTTCACGCGGCAGCGGCACCCCTCCGCGTCGGACAGCTCCGGTGCTGAAATCGGTTTCACTTCGGAATGAAAACAGACTTAAAGAAAAAAGAAAAAGCCTAATCCATATGCAAATAGCCACTTACTCGAGCATGCTGCTGCACGCACAATTAAAGCGATGTGTAACCGAGTTACATCACATGATGATGAGCCACGCACAAACATGCGCGGTGGAGACCCGCGGAGCGAGCGGTACCGCGGAAGGTCAACCGGCCCCAGTAAGGACACGGGGGCCGTGGACCACATGCACAGAGTCCGGGTGATGCACGGTGAACTGGAACACGTCCTTCAGTGCAAACTGACCACAAAACAAACAAACAAACAAATAAATAAATAAAAACAAATTTAGATATTCACGGCGTGTGTGTATAGTTTCAGTGTGGACAGTGACTAAGTTTTGAGGTACTTGAGTATTTCCACTTTTGATTCCACTGATTTTCTGGTTGCTTTTAAAAGTAAGATTATACATAAAATATATATATATATAGCCTATAATGTGATTTATACTGTATGTTGAAACAGTTTGGCTTGTGATCCCCAGTCCCACCTCCAAACTTCTTTGAAGGTTCAAAGAGGTAAAATTATTCAGCACCTCTCTCTGGAGCCACAGAGTTCTTGATACATATTTTTTTTCTCCCCAACACCTGTAAAATAACTTAAAACCATTCACATTCATGCTGTGACCCTTAAGTTCGGAACCACTGGACGAAACTACTAAATAAAGATAACTCAAGTTAAAACTCAACGACCTGCAGCAGTTAAATGCTATAAATTCATAAGTATCAGCAGTCTAATAATGTATTAGATAATATATCAGTCACATGAGTAAGTAATTCCTGCTTTATTTTGACATCACGTTACTCTTAGTTTTTGTTCAGTATTTCTTGTTTTAATTTGAAATCCTGCTTTTTGTGTACCTGTTCCTGGTTTTGTTAGTATTTCCTGTTTTATTTTGAAGCCCCTTGCCTTGTGTATCTGTTCTTATCTATTTCCTGTCTGTCTGATTTCCCGCCTTGTTGATTGTCTGCCCCGCCCTAATGTGAATCCCCTGTGGCCAGGTAACATCGTTACCGTGTCTGTCAGTCCGTCTGTTGTCATGTCCCAGTTTGTTCCCGTTGTGTTGGTTCCCGGGTTTGTACCTGTGGTCTTGGCTCCGTATACACCTGTTGTCCCACCTGTGTTTTGCCTCATGTCTCCTGTGTTGATCCCTGTTTTCCTGTGGACTTACCTCCGTTGCCTTGTTCACTCCAAGTAAGAATCCCCGCAGTTTGAGTCTGTGATCCCAGCGTTTTGCTCCTTCATGGACGGTTGTTTTCTTACCTGAGCTCTCCCCAACACCAACATTAGGTGTTTTTATATTTTATAGGACTGTTCTTCCACCACTGCTCATCATCGTTCCAAAAAAGAGGAAATTGAAATTTCTGATGCAGTTACCATCATTTGTCAGCAGAGGGAGTGAAGAGAGTGGAGCTCTGGTTTCTCCCTTTTATTTATATTTAATTTTTTTTTTTTTTTTTTTTTTAAGTCATGTATTTCGACTGTCTGTACATTAAACAGTGCAATGTAAAATAAAAGTGATTAGTGGAGTGGCTATATTAGCGGTAAATTGTAAACTTTACGAATAGTTTCCTGTCCTTATCCAGAAAACTCTTAAAAACAGAAAGTATTATCCTATAGATGAATTTAAATTATTACAGAACAACAATAACTACATACCGTAACAATAACATATTACCATATTATATATAGGCCCAATATATAGTGTTAAATAAAACTTGTAACCTAAAGCACAGACATGCTGTAGTTTTCTTTTGGGATATTGTAGAAATATTATTCTGATCCCATTTAACGTTGTGCCATAAGATTTATGAGAACGTTAAAGGCCACACAGGAACATGAATGGGAAATTAAAGATTAATCTACTTTCTGAAATCCCCTTCATCGAGCTTAATTGCCTATTAGAGAAGAATTGTGTTCAAACTGCATTAACCGGGCGCACTGTGTATGTGCAGGGTGAAGCCTATAGAGAGAGCAGACGTTTACTTCAGTCCCGAAGTGGCAAGACTCTGGCATGGCTCCTTGCAGGCAGCAGAGTAAGGATTGGGTTGTATTTTTGGAAGGGTGTGTGTGTTCATTGGTCGCCTTGTTAGGTCTGCTAAAATATTTCCAACAGCAGCGACCGTCGGGAGATAGCTGGGTGGCAGGGACAGGGGGAGAGGGGCTTTTCTCTGTGGCCACCTGGAAGAGCCATGTAAGATCCCTGGCTTATTAAGACGCAAATGCAGAAATAATTCGATTTGATAACCGGTAATTGGCCCCAAATTTGCAACAGAACATAATTTACTCTGGAAGGAAACTCTAAAAGCAAACAGGTCGACGTATCCAAGGAGAAGATACCGGAGTAATCTGGAGAGAAAAAGAAAACAAAAAGCAAAAATAAAGTTTCTGTAAGGTGTGCCGTGCGCCCCCGAGCTTCATGGACAGGCTCAGAAATCCCCAAACCAACTCCAGAAGAACAAACTCCGCACAAGTGCAGCTCTGAGGAGATCTCCAATCAGTTTTGATGTCAGGTGAAGGTGAAGTCAGACTGACCGAGCTCGTATCTTGAGCCAGGTAACAGACTAACACAGCTTTACTTTCTAATCGGTGCGTAACTGCGCTGCGGTGATGAGCGGAGGACGCTTTGAGTTTGACGACGGCGGAGCTTACTGCGGAGGCTGGGAGGGGGGCAAAGCCCACGGCCATGGCATCTGCACCGGACCCAAAGGCCAGGGTGAGTTCTCCGGCTCCTGGAACTACGGCTTCGAGGTGGTGGGAGTCTACACCTGGCCCAGCGGAAACACCTACGAGGGGTACTGGTCGCAGGGGAAGCGTCACGGTCTGGGAGTAGAAACCAAAGGACACTGGATTTACAAAGGGGAATGGACTCATGGCTTCAAAGGGAGATATGGCGTCCGGATCAGTGTTGGCAGTGGAGCAAAGTATGAAGGAACATGGAATAATGGGCTCCAGGATGGATACGGAACAGAAACGTATGCTGATGGAGGTGAGATTCACACAGTGATTGTGTATTTGATTTGTTGACTACAGTAAAATCTTAATTTGAAAAGTAAATAGAAGCTGTCTAATAAATGTAAAGTTGAATGCTACTTTCCCACAGTGAACTAAACTTAGTGCGTCTGTTTTGTGAGAGGAGGATATCTAAACTCTGCAGAAGTACTACAGCCAAGTTCACTGAAGACAAAACAGAGCAGCCTGATGATCCTTGTGGTCGTTTATGATCTGTGTGTGTGTGACCAGGAGAAAATATGGCTCTGCTGCTGTCAGTCAAGAGGTGCTCAAAGCTCGGTGGAAATAAAACCCTGCAGGAGTGTTTCCATTTTGTTTGACTGCACCATCACTGACAGCGGTGGAGGAAGTATTCAGAGTATTCACTTTTGTACCATTTTGAATGGTGTAGTTTTTCTTGTAAAAGCACTGCACATAAGCAAAATGTGTTTGAACGTCAGAAAGTCACAGTGCTCACTGTGCAGCCTCCTCTTGGTGTTGTATTGATATATTTTATCTTATTGGATTACATTCCTGATGGATTACTGCATACACAGGACTATCATGTTGTGGCTGGTGTAGGTTAACTGCTTTATGTACTGTTGCATAGTTTCATCCATAAAAGTATCAGAATTTTATAAACCAATCACATTTTTATGAAAAACCTGAATCTGAAGTATCTACAGTTTTCAGATGTATGTGCTGCAGTCAGAAGTACAACTACAAATAAAATTGGTTATATTTGTAGAATAGTGGTGGCTTCCCTCCTCAAGAGCTGACTCATCAGCTTGAGACCCAGTCTGGTGGAAGTCGCATTGGGGGGATGTGATAGCGCCACATGTCAGGATGTAATAATAGCCCACAAGCCCCGTGCCCTCCTGGCCTCACGGGCTGAGGCCTCGCCGTCACTATAATCCACATTACATTACATTAATGACTGAGACACTAAAGATACCCATGACATTCTGGCAGAAATAAAAGTACGAATAGTTTTATAACTGTTACACCCTGTGGTTTTAATAAGCCATGTTAGCAAGTCTACAGACGCTGGTACTTTACACAGTGGTACTTTGAGCTAAATGCTAGCATCAGAATGCTAACATGCTCACAGTGCATTGCTAACATGCTAACGTTTAGCAGGTAAAGTGTTCTCCGCCTTGGTTTAGTGTGTTAGCATGCTAATTAGTGCTAAACTCAAAATAGAGCTGAGGCTGATGGGTTTTGCAGGTCTTAAATGGATGATGGCGCCAGATAAAAAGTCAGGGTATCACCAAAGTCAGTCGGATTCATCTTCTGGGAACCATGAATGTTTCTACCAAATTTCATGGCAGTTTATCAAACAGTTGAGATATTTCAGTCTGGACCAAAGTAATGGAACGGACAACAGACAGACTGACTAGAGCCCTGGTGGCATGGCTAAAAACAGCCTCTGATGTTTGGTCTGTGGTGCCTTCAGAAAATAATTACCAGCCGCAACAGCGTGTGGCTGCCGGTGTTTTCACCTTGCGTGTGTCATCGTGGCGAAATGTGATCCTGGAGACACCGACTGCAGTGGGACCTGAGGTTTACAGGTCTGTCTGTCTGTGACAATCACAGTAGTGCAGGATGCAGTCACTAAACTTTACAGGTGTGTAGTTGAGATCAAAATGAAGGCAGAGTTCAAGGACAGGTGTGGTCCGGCCCCTGAGTACTGAGTACTCGGTAATGGCTACTGAGTACACATGGGTCAGAACGTCAACATGTTGATCGGTGTGATCCCATTGCAAGATGGTCTCCCGTTCTCTTTCGTTCTAAACAATTAAAACTCACTGTTTTCTGATTTTTGCAGGTACTTTCCAGGGTCAGTTCACCGGTGGGATGCGGCACGGCTATGGTATCCGTCAGAGTGTCCCCTATGGCATGGCAGCAGTTGTCCGCTCCCCTCTTCGTACCTCCTTGACCTCCCTTCGCAGTGAGCACAGCAATGGCACCGTGTTGCAGCAAGACATCCCCATCATCACCACCACCAACGCCTCAGGCGAGGAGACGCCCGTCGCCACCCCTACCCAGCTGGGACCATCCCGTGGAGGCTTTGCCCTCACCCTCCAGGTGGACCCAGAGGCAGTGAAACAAAAGAAGAAGGGCCTGTTTCGCAGGGGCTCTCTGCTGGGTAAACTGAAGAAGTCGGACTCGAGCACCTCGCTGTCCAGCCAGAAGAGCAAGATCAGCTTCCTGAGGACAGAATCGGCTCTCAGCTCCAATGCCAGCGACACCAACTCCACCATCAGCCTTGGGGACGAGAGTCTGGCCGGAGCCGAGGATTTCCCCCCGTTGGAGGCTGACATTGATGCCACCACCACAGAAGTCTACATGGGCGAATGGAAGAACGACAAGCGCTCAGGATATGGAATAAGCGAAAGGTCCAGTGGGCTGAAGTATGAGGGCGAGTGGCTGAACAACCAGAGACATGGCTACGGCCGCACCACCTTCGCGGAGGGAGGGAAAGAAGAGGGAAAATACATGAACAACATGCTAGTGAAGGCCATGAAGAAGAGGGTGATCCAGCTGAAGGGAACCAAGATCAAGCAGAAGGTGGAGCGAGCAGTGGAGGGAGCTCAGAGGGCTGCAGCCATCGGCAAGCAGAAGGCAGAGATCGCTGCCTCCAGGTAATTAGAGTCAAGAGGAAAGATGATTCTTTAACAGCACTGTTTTCAAGGTTTACACTAACCCCAGTTTGTAACAGTCGTGTTTTTAACATTTGAATCACAGCACTATGCTTCCAGTTTTCAGAAATATATGTACCTGGTGATCTGTGTTTACAGAATCCTTAAAGACTCTTCTAATCATCTGCATAAAAAATATTCTGTAGCGTGTTAACCAGGGAGCTTTAGATGTGCTGTCAGGTGGATGTTCTTACCTTTGGACAGAGCCACACTAGCTTCACATCTAAACTATTGGCAAGACAAGCTACTCTCATCAAGGCAGTGAATAAGTGTTGATCTCTTAACATAGAGACAGACTAGTTGCATTAGCATATATCTGTGCGACATGTTTAGGTGCTGTTCATGTGTAGACATGCACACGTCTACCTTCAGTTTGTCTTTGACCGTACAAGGCGGTGGTGTTTTTATCCGCAGTCATCTTCATCACCTGAAATAAGCTCAGTGTTTACAGCAGTGAGCATGGCACTGATGGACTGCAGACCCCTGTCCCAGCAGATTCAAATCTAAATATTGTACTCCGAGGATAAGCAGTATATAAGAGTTATGGGCCGGTGTTCACTGCATCACTGCTTTAAGCTCACCTACAGCAAATCCACAGGCGTCTGGACAGAGCTGAGAATGGAAGCAAACACTGAGTGTTTACGTAGGGCGGCTTTCAGAAACACCTCGGTGGCCTTTACAAACCAAACATGCCCTCACACGAAATACATCTTCACTAAACTCCTAAATATGTAACACTCCAAACCACTGGAGGACATTTACTCATGTATTGTGGTTAAGTTCATTTTTAGGCACTTTCACCTGAGTATTTCCATGTTAAGCTACTTCACACCACATTTCAGAGGTGATTATTGTACTTTATCCTCCACTAAATTTGACAGCTGATGTATGTCATATTACAGTTTTACAAACAAAATATTGGCTGTGTTTATGAAATACAATTTTCTGCAGAAACAACTTTAACTTTTGATAGTTTAAGTACATTTTGCTCATAATGTTTCTATATTCTTATAAAGTGGGATTTGGAATTAGGTATTTTTACTTATAATAGAGTATTTTTGTATTGGTACTTGTAAAGAGTTTTTCTGCCACCACTGTGGAAGACTAAACAGCTACTCTGCAATGGTCCCGAATATTATACTGCAATGCGTTTTATATTATATAAGCAGAGGAGACATGACACATCTGTTCCTGGCAGTGGTTTCTTCACTCTATGATCCTTTGGCAAAGATGTCGAGGGTTAAAAATACATGTACAACCTGTGCACTGCGTGGGGTACCAGACCTGGCCTCTTCAGGTCCGGTTAGCTAAGCGTTCGCTGGCATTCAGACACTCCGTGGACATTGTTCTGTTGCGGGGGTTGGCAGCCGGGCGTCTGGAGGACCTGTGTGGCAGGACAGGGTGTAAATGACGCACACACAGGGGCCCTGTGGTCAGAGAGGAGCCCTGACTAAATATGGACAGGCACACTCTTGCTGTATCACAATCACAGGGGAATGCAACAGCTGATTATCCCCCCTTCCACCCCTCCACCCCCTGCTTTCAGAGCCCATCTTTCCTGCCTAGTCACAGACACACACCCAGACTGTTTTCATGTGCTGAATCGAACTGGCTCCTTCTGTTTGTCATATGACATACTATTTCACTCACTCTTGTCCGGTCTTGGCAAATCAAAAACTTGTGGCACACAACCATGCCTGAAAACATCAGTCTGCTTCCAGACTTTCTTTCCTGTAAACCTCTGCTCGCCGGCCGGTGGCAGTTCGAGATCACAGATCTCGATCCATCTTGCATCAGCAGTGGTGTCAAATGGTTGCACAGATATAAATATGATACAGCTCATAAGCACTTGCTTGGGTATAAAGGGTTAGTGTATATATGTACCACACCTAGCTTTAGTTGTGCAGCTTGGGTTACATACTGTACTGCTGATACGAGCAGTTTGTGCCCGGTCATAACATTTGTAAACAAAGTTCAGCTCTGGACTGTGTGCTGTCTGTGTTTTATTATTTAATGAGAAATAATGTTATGGTCAGTAATTTGAGAAAATGAGGAGACCTCTGTAGCTGTTCCTTATGTGACCTCTCACCAATGTTGCACTAATGAGGTTGCAATTAGCACTTAATCTACGTGTGTTTTGGCAAAGGGGCTTAATCATACTCTGAAACATGTAGTCGTCTTTTTATGGAAACTAAATCACCCTTTTGCACTCCCTCTGTCTTTCCCTCTCTCACTCACACACACGCACTCATGAGCACACACACATACTGCACAGTTGAACAGGACCCTCCACAAAGATCCAGTGGCACATGCCAGAATGACAGAATATCTCTTGCCATCAGCTCCAGGACACAAAACAGATGGTTGCAAAATAGCAGAACAGCAGGACCTTTTGATGGAAGCGTTTACATTTGTCTGTAATGTACAGGATATACATTACATAAAGATTCACCGTGTCGGTTATTCAGTGGTCTCTAAGCAGCTGATGTCTCATCGGTCCTCGGAGTGCAACAAGCGTCTCCTGAAGGCAGCCCTGAAGAAGAAGGGGTATTTAGGTCACAGTGTCAAATGTCATGTTTGGTTGCAGAGAAACACGGGGAGACCAACACAGACGGCCACAGTTATACAACCTAAAGGGACACACGGAGAAATATTTCAGCTGAATCCTTTTGTTCTACACTGACAGATATTCCTTGGGTTCAGTGCCTCAAGATATCACAGCTACTTCCTCTGTCTACTGTCTAAGAATACTTAAATCTTAAGACGACTACAATCAGTATTTTTCTATTAACAATGGGTCACATGACTGCTGATGTGTGAAAGGTGTCGCTCGAAGTGATGAACCCACAGACGGTTTTCACCCGATGCTGCAGTTCATCAGCTCGACAAAGCTTTTCTGTGTCCTTCAGAGAGTTGTTTTGGTTTCACGACCCATAATTTCCCGTCTAATGTTCTTATTTAACTTTTCCTAATTTATTAATTATTTAACATTTCATTGCTTACTGTTTATTCGTTTTATCTTGTAATTTAAGCTCACTGTTGTATTTCTGGTTGCACTTCTTTTTAACCATCTGTGTTTAGCATTTATGAGCAGTATGTAAACATTTAACTGGTACTTCATAACACGCTGTAATGCAGTTGATGCACACGTAACTTGACTGGTTGTTTAAGGGTTAAACTTGCTTTTCCTTTGCAGTGCAGGGGTGAGTTCTTCCCTCACACTCAAGGACATGTGATGGTTTGTATGACTCAGCTCTGGGGGTTGAGTGGGGTTTCTGCTCATTTATGGTGCTGAGAGCTGTGCTGGTCTCCAGCTATAAGGCTCTGATACTCACTGACACACTCTTTGGGTTGTGAATGCTGTTGTCACGTTACTGCAACAAGCCATCTGTGTGCTGCCCTTCTGACTGTGGCTTTGGATTTAGCTTTAGCTTGTCACTGTACATTTTACTGCACTGCATGTATTTGACAGTGACTCTGAAGAGAAATATTTCACACACAAAAAATATCAGCAGCTAAAATATGTTGCATTTATTGATGGAACAACCCAGACCTTCGTAAACATATTTAAAGTAGCTCCACTTCAACCTGCTACAACATTAAAATGCCAGTTGCACACTAACTCAGCAGTAACTAATCATACAGTAATATAAAACAGCTCTGTCACAGGGGTCTTTCTGTCACTTGGTGAGAACTTTCTGCTGCAAGTACTTTCCCACATAAGTAAAATTATTAATGCAAGACTTATAATGAAGTGATCATATTTTGTAGCATTGTAGTAAATCTCTATTCTTCAGTGATGGAAGAGTCACTCAGATCTTCTACTTAAGCGAAAACATTAGTACCACAATTAAAATGTCTCTAGTACAGAAGTATTGTCTTTAAAATCTACTTGTAATGTCAAAAGTAAAAGTCCTCACTGTGCAGAATGATGCATTTAATATGAATATATACTATACTATATATAGACTATATACTGTAAAAGTAAACTAGTAACTAAAGCTATCAAATAAATGTAGTGAAGTAAAAAGTACAATATTTGTCACTAAAATGTAGAGAAGTAAAAGCTGTGGTGGGAGAAACTGAACTTAAGTTCAGAACTTGATCAAATGTATTTACTTTCATCTAACGTTCTCTCATTTTAGTGCACAGCCTTTAGTTCGTCTACAAGATACTCTTTCAACCACTGCTGCAAACTGAATGCCATTAAGATCACAGCATTTACAGAGCCACCGTGGTACGAGTGAGCTGTGGGGTGGAAGGTCGAGTCAGTTTGCAGGAAGAAGCCATCTGTCGCCATCCTTTCTCCTCCACCCACCAACTGGCAGTTTACCCAGCAGAACACACTGGCTGCCATGTTGTCAACTTTTAAACCTCCAAATGAATGAGTTTGTGGCACATACTCGTCATGACTGAGGAACTGTAGTAAAATTAAAATCTCTGTTTGTGACATTAGTCACACAAAGTCTGACCTTTGTGTAGCTGCTGAAATGTGAAGTATGGCAAAATATTCTGATTGGACCATAGAGGAGAACTCCTATTGTCAACAAACAACAACAACAATGAATTGATTATGCTAATAAATATTGTCCATGAATCCAAAGCCTGGTACATCTTATTCCTCTGTGTAGACCTAGACTAGTTGATTAAACCAAAAATATTTGGCAATAATTTCATGAATGAAGTAATATTAAACTGAATATCTTTAGATTTTGGCCTGTTGGTCAAAGACATTTGAAAATTACAGTTTTCATTCATTTCATCTATAGAAGTCTGGCATTTTATCCACAAAATGATTAATCAAAAAAGAATCTACAGTTTAATCCATAGTGAAAATATTGCACTCCATAGTTTAAACTATGGTGAGTCACATCATAGTTTGTACATTCAGAACTAGTGAACTACTGCACTGAGGACACTTTTGTATTGTGAGGACATTTTGGCTGGTCCATGCAACTCCAAAGGACTGTTAGAAGGTTAAGACTAGGTCTTAGGTTTCAGGTTAGAATTTGGTTTAGGGCTGGTGTAAAGTTCTAGCCTTCGAAGCTGTACCAAAACGCTTGTTGGTAGAGAGCAGCTGCTGTTGTTTTAACTCCACGTTTGTTTCTGCGTAATTATAAACATGAGTTTGAGAGAACAGAGCCTACAGGTTTCTGGAAGAGGAGGTGCTGACTGTGTGTGGACAGGTGGAGCTCATCTATATCAAACAGGGAACCTCAGGGGTCTCTAATTGTTCCAGTGGGAAGCGACTTCCTCACCGAGTCTTCAAGAGGACCGGGAGGCTATTTTGAGCTCAGTGTAAAGTTACAGAATGTGAAGTATCCACAGAGTAATCACAATCAGTAATTCTCCCAGTTAATGTGGGACAAGTAGCAGCAGCCTCGAACTCTCAGCATTCAGCTGCCAGGTTTTTAAGCAAGTTAGTGGTGTGGCTCGAGGGATGGTGGTGTTGGCGGGTCGGTCCACCACTTCGGACCAAACTGAAATATCTCAGCAACTATTGGATGGAAACTAGTCCAAACATTCATGGTCCCCACAGGACGGATTCTGCTGACTGTGTTGATCCCCTCACTGTATTTCTGCTGCCACCAAGAGGTTTTCTGGCTTTTACTGAAATGTTTCAACACCAATTGAATGAATGAAATCGATGAAATGTTTTATAGACATCCATCCTCCCCTTCAGCACCAGTGCATTAATACAATGGGGAATAGATGTAGAAACTGGATTTTCAACATTATTTCTATGTATATACATATAAACTGTATTTAAGTGACATCTGAATTCGGTGTTGTAAAGAAGTTCTAATATCCATGTTTGGTTTATTTTTAAATATTTCCAAACTTTTCTGATGCTGTGTAAAACAAAAAGATTAACTGCTGTTGTGTTATAGTGACTCTCTCTTGTCTTTCTTGTTGTCCCCTCTCTGTCTCTGTGCAAAATTAGAAAAATGTGTGATGATGGAGTCCTCAGCAACTTGCCAGCAATAACTCATTGTCTTTGTGGGGGCGATAAAAGCATCGTTTATTTCTGTCCCAGCCCAACGGCAGAAAAGGACACCTCCTCTCTTGATAGCTAATAATACTAATGAGCCATATGACCAGATGCCACCCAGCCCTGGCCTTCATTTCAGCATGATTGAATGCTATAAACAAGACCTGTGCTGTGGTATTTTTGGTCAGACTTGAACTGTTTTAACCCGTCATTCAAGGTCTGTGGTTTCAAGGTTTGATGAGAAGGGTCAAGATCAGGGTCGCGTATTAGAATATGACAAAATGACAAATAAATTAGAGTAGAATCGATCTTCTCACTCGCACTGATTAATATAAAACTATGGACGTGTTACAAACCTGCACAGATGCTATTTTCAAATTGTTTTGCATCTGTCCCCTGCAGGACGACCCATGCGAAGGCCAAGTCAGACGCAGCTGAGCAGGCAGCTCAGGCCTCCAACAGTGAGTCCAGCATTGCCAGACTGGTGGCCAAAGAGCTCTCCCCGTCCTTCTTCCAGCCAGGTCAGTAAACATCAGAATGAATCTGTGAGGAATTCTGCAGAACGGATAAAAACAATGGAAAAAATACAACTTTAGGGCTTTTCATGGTGCGACCGCCTTGAAAAAAAAAAATTTAATTCTGATGTATTTAAGAGTCTCATGTTTACAGTTTTTCCTGAACAACATGAATGCAGACAAAATCCTTTCCTTAGTTTTATACTTGCGGATACAAATATTTTTTTTTGATCATCTGGTGCAAAGATGGCACATCATTATCATTTTAATATGATTTTTTTGTTTGTTTTTTGAAGGAAACAGCAACGTATCTGGTTTTATACTTTGTTCCTGTACATAGATCCTTAAGCTGAGGCTCGCTACAAGGGTAGTCGCATTTGAATGTCTAAAAAAAGGAACATCTCAGTGGGTCGAAAGGGATCGTATCAGTTTCATTGCGAGTCTGGCAACGCACGCACACATTCACAGAAAAGCACAGCAGCCATTTAGGAGCCGCTTGCTTTTTCCCCTCCTGCTTTCTCGAGCTTACAGGAGTCGCACACAGACCGATGGTCATCCAGCTTTCTGAGCGGCTGCCCAAATCGTCTCTGACTAATACTACAAATGGATGAGGCCTGGCTGAGTTCTGCTATGCATTCTTCCATCTCTCACCAAGGAGATAACAACACTGACATACAGTGTCAGCATGTGCACCATCTGGTTTATTTTCACTGGGGAAAACAAGGGTGCAACCTCTAAATTTAAATAACAAACTGTGAGGAACTGATACGTTTTGTTTTTTTCTTATTTTCAGTAAATGCCATGAAATAACCACAAGCACTGTCTGTGCAGGAAAAGCCTCATGTAGTTTCATCCTCTCTTCATTAGAGCAGCATCGTTGAGGAAAAATGATTAAAAACACATCAAAGAGCTGCACTGGGTTACAGGTTCCTTCTTTACCATTCTGTATGTGCACACATTACTTTGATTCAGTCGCACATACTCTGCCCTGCTGCCAGAAATACTCAGTAGAGCACCGAACGTGTATTAATACACAGCTGAAAGTAGTCCCCAGTAACTCTGGTACTCAGCTGTTTCAGGAAATTGCTGAGACTATTTAAAAATGAAACTATATATTTGTGACTGGTTTTAAACATTTACATATACAATATAATATACAATATATGACCTGATTACTATTGCTGATATGGTAACATGTAAGCAGTATTTTTATATTGTATCTGAAGCTAATTTCAACAGTGTTATATAGCTTCTGGGGTAACCTCATTTTTTAATATGATCACATCTTAAAAATCGATCAGATGTTTTAGTTTTTAATGCACAGAAAAATCTTCATCTGTAAAGTAATTAGTAAGTATAGCTGTTAAATAAATGTAGTGGGGATAAAATGTATAAAACAATAGAAAACAAAATGACTCAGGTAAAGAACAGATACCTCAAAATGGGTGTTAAGTTCAGTATTTAAATAAATGTGTTGTTTGCTAGGTTTTTGTAAAGTGTTTTTTGTAAAGTTATGACACTAATAATTGTTTTTTATTGCTCTGACCATGAAGAAACTGAGGCCCTCTGAACTCTATGATGAATAAACTCTAATGTCCTGACTGAACTGGTTTTACTCAGGTCCTGAGTATCTGAAGAAGAGGGTGTTACAGGAGGCTGTGGAGGGCAGTGAGAACACAGACACTGTCATGCACGAGCCGCTGCTAGCTGAGGAGGAGCCCCTGCCCACGCCACCTGAAAGCCCGCTCATGAATGAACTGGACAGCCTCATGCCTGGCTCATCCCCAGGCCGCACCCCCTCCCCCAGTCCAGGCATCACCTACAAGGAAGAGCCCAAATTCCTCAGTCCAGGAAGCTGGAATGAAGACAAAACCAGTAAAGGTGGTAGCAGTAAGGGCAGCAGTAAAGCCAACAGCAGGCCCAGTAGTCGCCCCACCACCCCTTCAACCTCCGTTTCTGCTCCCACATCAGCAGCACCTGAAGAAGGAGGGGGCCCCAGCAGTCGTGGCCCCTCTCGTACCCCCAGCCGTCAGAGTAACAAGAACGAGCAGGGCTCTGACCTGGAGATCAAGCCCCTGCAGAAGTTTGACTCCGAAGCAAAAGCTCCAGACATCACTCCTGCTACTACTGCCCCTGTAAGGAATAGTCTCATCTCTCAAGTTGAAGAAGAAGCCCCGCGCCCCCCCACCAAAGTGCCCAAAGCCGTCACCCCCGAGCCCAAAGCTGCAGAGCCCAAAACTGAAAGAGCTCCGTCAGTCCACGAACGAGCGCCCTCTGTCTCCGAGAACAAAGTGGAGTCCTGGGAAGTGAGCAGGCCGTCCAGCAAAGCAGAGACAAAGCCATTACCAAAACAGCAACCCAGTCCAGCTCCTTCCCCAAAACCTGCACCCAACCTTGAACCTAAATCAGTACCAAAGCAAGTGGAAGCCAAAACCATTGTTGCCAAACCAGCCCCAAAGGTGGATCCCAAAGCAGAAGCCCGACTGAAAGCTTTGGTGTCGAGTCCAAGTAGTAAGGTGACGGCAGAGTCTTTGGAGCTGGAGGTAAGATAGTAAATATACAGATATTAGATATTGGTACATACTGATATTAGATTACTTTTAGGCATGTTAGCAGCCTGGCTGTAGGAATGGGAATGCTGGTTTGTCAGTCGGTCCACAACTTTGGTTCACACTGAAATATCTCAACAAATTTTGGACACTAACATTCATGGTCCCCAGAGGATGAAGCCTAATGACTTTCATGATCCCCTGACTTTTCCCTCTGGCACCACCAGCAGGTCGAAATCATCATTTTGCCTCAAACATCAGAGTCTCCATATTTCATCTAAGACAGGTAGAGGTGCCGTGTAGAGAAGCAGGATAAAATCTGATCACAATAAACACAATGTTCTTCAGGCAGATCTGTTTTTCATCTTCAGGAGCACAGTTACTAAAAGAGCAACACAGTGGGCACTAGGCCTCTTCTTTCCTCTTTGGAGAGGGGGTGAAATGGGGCATCAAGAAATGTCGTGTTGTTGTTTATCTCTTTCTCTCTCTTTATATTACATGCACAACATGTTGGCTGTAAGTCTCAGCTGTTACATTACAGGGCGTTTATTATTACAGCATGATCCAGAGTGTGGTCTGCAGAGTACACAGTTGAGGAATAAAGTTATTATAACTTAATGTCACTACTTAAAACTACCGTACACCATGATAGAAATTGTTTTCACTGTTATATTGTGTGTAGTTATTTGGCTTAAGAAAGGATTAAAATAACAGAATGACATTCTGAGAGATATTTTCTGTCTAGCCGAGAGATAGATGAGAAGACTGATACCACTGGAGCCAGGAGAGGGTTTGCAGTGTCTTTTTTATTTTGCTAATTGTTTCCCCTGTTTCTAGTGTTTATGCTAAGCTAAGCTGTCTCCCAGCTGTAGTTTCATATATAATGTACACATATATGAGTGGTATCAATCTTCTCATCTAATTCACAGCAACAAACCTGAATGAACATGTCAAACTTTTCCTGTAAGGAGCAGTTTTCACAGTCCTCCTGTAATTCTGCACATTCACATGCAAAGTGTGAAACCTGTTGTGTGATTGTGCGAGCACTCAGCCTTACTGTGAAGTTTATTTTGGTCAAGCGTTAGTCATTCACTGAATTCACTGTCTTCAAACCACATATGTTCCTTTTAATGTTTTTTTTTTTTTTCTTCAAGGGCCCAAACACCATAATGATCTGCATGGTGATCCTGCTCAACATCGGCCTGGCCATTCTCTTCGTACACATTTTGTCCTGAGACATTTTCCACCACCTCAGGTAATCTGAATGATTATATATATGATGACGAGGAAGCGATGCGGTGAAATTACGGAAGTTTTAACGCGCTGCTTGAGTCCATTAAAAGACAAATGCTGGTTTGCTGCAGGTCACCGGCAGTGTTGGAGAGAGAGAACGCTCCTCCTCCTCAGTAAGGACCAGAGATCAGAGAGACCGCTGAGGGGGAAAAAAGCCTCATGCAGACAGCCACGGCTCTTCTAAAGGTTTTTGTTGTGTGATTGTGCAAGGCTCTGTGAAGCTCCTCTCTTTCCAGAGGTTAGAGAAACTGAAGGACATCGAACTGACTGAAACGATTCAGTACATCTGAATATGATGATGTTTGTATGTTAAAGTGCGGGAGGGGGCTGGAGGGTAGAGTATGTCTCAGTGCTTACACTGGAGAACTTCATCACAGTGTGTCACAAGTGTGTCAACATTATGCAAAAAATTTTTTTTTTAAATAGGGTTTTAACTGAATCCTTGATTGGCACACACTGGCTGCCTCTCACAACACTGAATCAGACAGATTAGACAAACCCAGTAGAGAAGTATGTTTTGTCACACGATATGTTTGTTTGAATTACGTAGGCTGAAGGAATGTTGATCACATATAAGGACTTAATATTCTCTCCACTAGGCCTCGAACTTGATTCATTTTTAGACACAGCTGCAGCAGACATGTGAAGGATTTGGGAGTGATAACTGCTAATATCACTGTTTTAATCACCTGCAGTGTACGGTGTGTGGTTAAAAAGCTGAAAAAAAAAAAGATTAAGAATGAGTCTGAAATGAGAGAAACCTCTGTGCGTGTCAGTCCTATGAAGAAGCTCTCCAAATACTGCTGAATATCGATAGACTGTAATCTAATGTTCTGTAAAGCCAAGCTGTTGTTTTCATCTTAAGAAAGACTCCAAAGTATCTTGAGCTACATTTGGCTGCTGCATCCTGCAAAATCTGTATTTTGAGACTATGGTGTTCTACACTGTGAAATTTTCCATTTTCACTGGGATTCATATTCATTCACTGTCATTCTGCTGCTTTGCTTTGGGAGCTGATGAACCAAACTGAGAAGGAAATAGGAAGCTAACGAGTTTCTCTGCTTTTGTGTATGTGCTTGTATGTTCCTGTGGCGTTTGCCATGCCATGCTGTTTAGCATCCAGGTGGCTTTAAATGAGAGTTGTGTATGTTTTGCAATAGAAAAAGCAAGCAGAAAACGAAGGAGGGGTTTATCTTATTTAAAACAACCACTGTATGTTGTAGCACGTTTATAGCAGTAGCAGCAGGAGGTGGGTTGCGATGGTGTGTTTGCCTGTGAACTCATGTAGAGTTCATGTTTTCATGTATGTTTCAGTGAAGATTACTGTCCACACTTGTTCCACTACATTATATTCAGGGCCTGTTGTGCTTCAGAGCCAAATATGAGTTCAACTTTTGTACGCATGAGGGCACTTTGTGTGTATGGGTCTGTATTTTTGTACCATTTTGAAGTGCACATCCTCTCAGCATTCAAAATATTCAGTTGTAGGATTTTGGGATTTTGTTGTCAAAGAGATACACAACCCCAAATTTATTTATTTCCCAAAGGAGTCAGTCAGATTACCTCGTGATTGTGAGATGGAGAAAAATATAGAATGATTCTTAACTCCATGTCTTACATTGAGAAGAGCACTCCTCAGGCGTGCTGTTTAACGTTTCTCCATTGTTCTTTTAGGGTTTTAAAAAGAACAAAGAGGTTTTTAGCTGAAATTGTTTTGCCTTTGAGTTTGCAAATGAACACACAGACCACTGACTGTGCATTGTTTTCATGCAAAAAAAAAAAAGAAAAATCCACGAGCAATCTACAAAAAGCTGTGGTTTTAATTAGTCTCCCGTCATCTCATAAAACATTTTTGACTGGTGGTTTATCTGTAATCTATCAGCGCATTCATCAAATAGGCAGATGAACTCAACAGTAAGTACAATAAAATTCATACAGGTCAGTGTAATGTAGAAGCCATTTTGTTTTGTCAGTTTTAGTGCGTTTAATAAAATCAGATAACACTGCTGAATTTGAAGAAATGCATTTGTGTGGCCAAACACGGTCAAAACCATGAAGCTCAGACTAAATAAAAACTTTTGCAACACTTGTGAATGTGTTATGTTTTGGGCACTCAGTCAGGAAACGTGTCTTCTGTCCCAGATTATGTTGCCTCTCCAAATTTTGCTTTTACAAGTTTCCAAATTTATGCAATGATCATTCATTATCCTAAAGAAATCCAGTGTAGTAACAGCAGAACTAAGTATTTTTAAACACCACCTGTCTGCCAGCATGAGACATCCACGATCCCTCCCTCGGGCCAGAGTGAATACCACACCCTATTTTAAACCAGGCCGGGATTAGGCCTCGGTTCTTCTCACAGAAAGCACACATCAAACATTAATTAGAAAAGATAGATCTACTGAAATCATTTGATTCTGTTAAAAGAAATAAAAATAAACTAAAGTCATTTAAACAGTTAAACTTCAGGCATCCTGCAACAGTTTAACTTAGATGTTTTCTACTGTTGAGTGGTGTGGAGTCAAACATCTGCTGAACACCACTGCCCCCAGGTGACTGAAGTGAGTAGAGCAGCAGGATCATCGACAGTCAAAGCACATTAGATCTTTGAGGTGACAGCCAAATTAATATAATCTAGATATTAAATGTTTAACAGTGGCTTAGGATGAAGTTTAAACTAAAAATGGTTATTTAATGTTATTATTTCAAACATTTTGATGATTTTAGCATTAATAACAGACAGATCTGCTCTGGTCCATTTAGTGAAATTTGTTTTCACTACCAACAGAACAGCACCTCTGCCCTGTGGAATTAATGCATTAAAGACAGCAAACAATACTGCAGTCAATGAACAAACTTTATTTTTGACATTGATAAAGGCACAGATCAGAGATCAACAGAGGGGAATGTATGCTTGTTTAATATTCCTCTCCTTCATCATCATCTCCCATACTATCTGTTCCGACCTCCTCATAATCCTTCTCCAGAGCTGCCATGTCCTCTCTGGCCTCAGAGAACTCTCCCTCCTCCATACCCT
>JBBMJY010000012.1:22615619-22653466 GCA_037833715.1 Toxotes lorentzi
TGGGACTGAGGAAAATTTGAACGGGGTGGACAAAAGAATAGAAACCCCTGTCAACATTAGAAGAAACAATTCAACACCCCCCCCCCCCCCTCCTCCTCCGGCGTGACGTATGTTCCTGTGACGCGCAGAAATTTTAAACTCTCGTCCTTCTCAGTGATGGCGGCTTCGTTTCGTTCGCTCCCTGCAAACTGTAATAACAAATGGTACTACACACGGCAGCAGATCGACAACAGCCCGTCTCGGAGAGCTGGACTTGATCCCGACAAGGAGCTGTCCTACAGGCAACAGGCGGCGAACCTGCTTCAGGACATGGGGCAGCGGCTCAATGTGTATCTTTTGTCGAGGGACGACTTGCGTCTCACCTAGCCTCCGTTAGCCTGTTAGCTAGCGAGGTTTAGCTTCTCGTGAAGCCGGTTCGTCTGAGAGCGCCGCCGGTGTTTGTTATTGTGCTTCGTTCGAAGGCTTTTGGTTTGTTTTTGTGTTTCTCGCCCTTTTCATGCGGTGGGTTGTGATTTTACTGTGTTTACGAAAGCCTGCTTTCGTTATCTGAAGGCGGCGTAGTAGGTTGAACCGGGGCCGTGAAGGCCTGTGTGGTCGGCGGGCCTTCAGGACGTTAGCATTAGCTTCGCTTCGCACTGTAAACGTGTGTGAAGGAAAATCTGTCGCGTAGGACAACCTGTTATGCATGTAAACACTGGGTTTTTGGTGTAAGTGTTTATCATATAATATTTTTAGCGTCAAACCTTTTAAATGTTATTTCTAGTTAACTGCTTCCGGCTAACCTCAGACTGATCGGAAGCTAGCTGGGTCTTCAACATTGTTGTTCTGCCACTGACGTGATAACAGGTTGATGTGATGCTTATTTTTATGAGTTATTGGCTAAATATAAAGCATTTAGTTGTTTTATTTAATACCTAATCCTACGTAATCCTGTTACATAATCGGCGCAGGTGCTTTAGTGCTGTTTACATCATTGTCCTTAACCACCACATGTATCAGGTCCCAGCTTACAATTAATACAGCCATCGTGTACATGCATCGATTCTACATGGTCCAGTCTTTCACCAGATTTCACAGAAATGTAAGTATTGTATGTCATGCTCACCTGAAGTCCCTGATGCAGCTGTCAGCGCGCATGTATGTGAGCTCATGAACTTCGTTTTGGTATTTTGGTTTCCCCTCGCCAGGTTATTGCTCCTGCCGCTCTCTTCCTCGCAGCGAAGGTTGAGGAGCAGCCCCGAAAGCTGGAACATGTTATTAAAGTTGCCCATGCATGCCTCAATCCTCAGGAGCCTTCACCAGATGTGCGCAGTGATGTAAGTGAAAATTCTGATTTGTGCTTTGTCTCCTCATGTGTTTACCTGATAGGGGATAAGTAGATTATTATTGGCTTATTAATTTTACTGTTTTTGTGTGTGTGTGTTCATTCAGAAACAGCAAATTGCCTTTAAACCTTTCTTTGTTGTTGCACTTCGACATTAGATTTGACGGGCCTCTAACTTTTTCATTGCTCCAAATTGTGACACTCTCCATCACATTTCTCTTCTCCTAGTGTTTCAAAATATAATCTATTTTGGAATAATGTTAACAGCTATTGTAATTTTCCTCTTTATGCTTGCGTTTCACATTGCAGCCAAACTGGGTACAGTTTTATTTTATTATGAGCTGTTGTTACCTCAGATGTTGAGGTAGCATGATGCGTGGGTCAAAAGAGCAAAGGACGAAATGCGTCCCAGTGTCTTTGTGTTTTCAGTCTTCCAGGTAATGTGATGTCTACTAGTTGTAGAACAAGAGCACCTGTACCTGCTGTACCAGCTTTACAAAAACATTATTTTTTATGTGTCCAAACGTCACCACCCCGACCTTTCATTTTACCAGCCGTTCTTGTGAATGGTCAGACATTTTCAAAATCCCACAGTGTGTCCAGTTGCTCTTGTTTGACAACCGATAGAGGGCGCCCAGTGAGTAACGTGCCTGTCCTCTCAACCTCAGGCTTACCTGCAACAAGCCCAAGACCTGGTCATTCTTGAGAGCATAATACTCCAGACCTTGGGTAAGTTGGGAAGGAAGAACTGGGTCCCTTGATTTCCCTCCAGAACCACATGTGATTAAAACAGTAGTGCTAACCTGTTTTTACTTTTGTCCACAGAAACTCCATAAGCAGTTAGAAGCACTGGAAAGTGGCATTCATGCTTCATACTAGCATTGCTTATCGCACAGTTACATTACCCATTGTACCCTTTTGTTTCTGTATTGTTGTGAATATCTCATGTTTCCCTTTTTTTCCTTCATGTTTTTAAACCATTTGTTGTAGGTCTTTGTGATGACTTGCTGCATTATCACGAACAAGGATTTTTAGAATGGCGACCACAGGCGGTTTACTACTACGTCATGTTTTCAAGCTCGGAGTTGAAGAAAACAACACTGGCTTTGATTAAATTCACTGTCATGCAGCAGTACAAGAGTCCTGAAATAAGCTTAACTGACATGCCATTAACGTTTTTCACATTCAGCAGTTGATATTTTCATGTTGTCCCGGATGTTATCAGAAGACCCCCATATAAACAATATTCCACGTTATTCTTTGTCCACCTTAGTTTGGTTTAATAGTATTTATTTTCTAATTTTCAGGGACGTTTGTTAATAATTACTACTGAATGGGGAAATAACCTTTGTCATGGAAATTGCACTTGGTGCATATATGAGTTTTCTTTATCTTTACTCTGCCTCTTTTTGTCCCCTTTTATTGCAGCTTTTGAAATCACCATTGACCATCCTCATACTCATGTTGTCAAGTGCACTCAGCTTGTCAGAGGTGAGCATCAGCTCTTCAACTTGGGCACAATTCTGTTTTGATACCTCAGCATGACAGCCAGTTAGGGCATTAATCAGTTAATTTGCAGGTTTTAAGTGTGTTTTTTTGTTCTGTTGTTGTTCCAGCGAGTAAGGATTTGGCCCAAACATCATACTTTATGGCTACCAACAGGTATATTCTACAGTTCAATGTAAATATAGGCTATTGTGTTTGTTTTGGATGTGAACAGTATGATTAAACAGGTTTTCATATCTTTTGTGTGTATTTAACATAATCCTCAAACTCAATATACTGAATATCTGCTCTCTCTCTCTCTTCCTGTTTCTGTTTTTTGTTGCCTTCTGGGACGTATCCTGCCACGTAGTCTGCACTTGACCACATTCTGCCTGCAGTACAGTCCGCCCGTTGTGGCTTGTGTGTGCATCCATCTCGCCTGCAAATGGTCCAACTGGGAGATTCCTGTGTCCACCGATGGCAAACACTGGTGGGAGTATGTTGATCCCACAGTCACCCTGGAGCTGCTGGATGGTATGTTCTGTAAATGACCTTGTAGAACAAGGGGGGAAAATGTGTTTGAGAAGGATCCACGAGTCATGCAACCGTAGAGAAATGAGGTTCTTGAGGATTAATAACATGTAACATGTAACTTCCTTCAGAGCTCACACATGAGTTCCTGCAGATTCTGGAGAAAACCCCCAGCCGGTTGAAACGGATTCGCAATTGGAAGGTATAACTTTTTCCCCACTGGTCCTTGGTAACCTACAGAGCACAGCCAAGTCATCCTGTTATCATGTGGATGTTTTTATTTCACTCACTTAACAGTAATTGTTTGTCTTCTTGGCTCCCAGGCTGGAGGGCAGACACCCAAAGTTAAGCCAAAAGTTCAGGAGGAGGGCGACCAGAGGGACACCATGATGAACATGATCTCCATGGCTTCATCAGAGAGTACCGTGGCAGGCCTGATGAGCCTCTCAGCTCCGCCGTCCGCCTCTTCTTCCTCATCCATGGGTGATAAGGAGAGAGGTGCATCTGGCAGCGCTCAGACTTGGAGTGGAAAGGGTCAGGGTGGATCTGAACAGCAGCAACAACCGCAGCAGCAGCAACACCCCAACCACGAGGTTCACGCCCCGGCTAAGGTATCGCTGAGTGAGTACCGTGCCAAGAACGCAGATGTCCTGGCTGCCCAGAAGAGGAAGCTGGAGAACATGGAGGCCAGTGTGAAGAGGGACTACGCCAATGCTGCCCAGGCTCTCATTGGTCAGCAGCAGAGGAAGGAGAAGCAGCAGCCGCAGCATCATCACCAGCAGTCCAGCTCCTCCTCCTGTGACATGTCCAGCCCTTCTCCCATCATTCTGAAAATCCCCCTTGAGAAGGAGAGGCATGACCGGAGCTCTCTGAAAATGCGCTTCCCTGTAGCAGGGGGAGGAGGCAGCGGGCACAGCAGCAGCAGCAGCAGCAGCAGTACCACCCGAGGTCAGGATCAGGACATTAAAGTCAGAATACGAATGCCTGAGAAGCAAAAGGGGAGTTCGGGAGAGGAGGGCAAGAGCAGGGACAAGCACAGGGAACGGTCTAACCATCACCACCATCACCACCACCACCACCACCATTCCTCCTCTAGCAGTGCCTCACTTTCCTCTTCACATAAACACTCATCTAGCTCCAGCGGGGCAGTAGGAAGCAGCAAAAAAGTCCCCAACGACTCCTCTAGAACGAGCTCTTCATCCTCTTCAGCATCACGCAAGAGGACACACTCCCAGGATCCCACAGCAAGCTCTCACCCTGCCTCAAAAGTGAGCAAGTCCTCTAGGAATCCCTACCAGCTACCGTCCCTGTCGTCCTCCTCTGGGCAAACTCTAGGTCATGGTCCTGACATGCTTCCCGCTCTGGGGCTTCCCCACCACCAAGGGAGCTACTCGCACTCCAAAAGTGAGAAGACAGACACTAATGGGCACGGTGCAGCGGGTGGAGCCCAGTCGAACGAGTACCAGGACACTTTTGATATGCTGAACTCTCTTCTGAGCGCACAAGGGGTCCAACCGTCCCAGCCGTCCATGTTTGACTACAGATCCCAGTATGGGGACTATCGGTACAGCGGTGGTTCCAGAGGGAACAACCCCAGACCCCCACCCCTGCCTTCAGAACCGCCTCCACCACTGCCACCGTTACCCAAATGAGTTCCTGATCAGCAGATGTTATTATGTACATTGTGCTTGACATCAAAAACATCCATCTTGTTACATCAAGTATTGTATTATTATGGTTTTTCAAAAACTCACCCAGTGTTTTTAATGGGCTTCGGTGTGACAGCAGAGAAATGTATTGGTGAGACAAGCGAGTTTTTATTTTTAAATTTTTTTTTTTTTTTTTTTAAACAGTTGACTTGTGGGGCAATAATGAGTGGCTTGAAAAGCTTGCAAAATGTGAGGGAAAAAAATTACAGTAAAGTGTAGATATTGTTTGTTTCTTTTATTCTTAACTCAAATGAAATGTGATGATGGGACCTGAGGACTGTTTTAGAGGAAGTCAACAATCTGGTAATCATGAGGAAACTAAAAGATTTCCATCACATACCTGTTAGGTCTTCTTACCGATTGCCTTTTTATAATGTTTTTATAGTATGTTATTTATTAATTGAATACTTAAAAAAAACATAGTCCCCTTTTCTACCTTTTTTAAGGCTTCCCCTCTATGTTCTTTGTGTGTAGAGGGATACTCCTCCATCAAGACTGTACAGGCTAGTTTGAGAGTGCATGTCTCCAAAGCCATCTTTTCAATATTTTTGTCTTTTTGATTTTTTTTTTTTTAAACACCCATAACCTCAAAAAAAGGCAATTGCCCCACCCCTGGTGTTAATCTATTGTGTTTCCTTCCTTATTTGGTAAACGTGTACAAAGATTGTAAAATGTTTAAAACAAAAATGAAATATTTTTTACATTTTGTTATAAAAATTGCAAAAAAAGAGATGTAAATTAAGGAAGGTTGTACTTTTGTTTTTAGATTTTGAGTGTTGCAGTCATTGTTTTAAATGGTTGTAAAATATTCATATTCAGTTCTCTAACAATTACACTAATGGACAAGTTCATACCAAGCATATAAATTCTATGGTTTATCAGAGGGTTCAGAGAGTTCAAACATATCTACCCGGTATGGTCACAATGAAGGAACTGCCAACAAAAATAAAATCCCTCCAGAGAAGAAGTGGGTTTTATTCTGTCTTTTAACTGTCACTTGTCCATCGGTTTCCTCAGGAGGGAGTCTTTAGTGGTGATCACAGCTGCATTTAAAGATAGTGATAAGCAGCACATATGGCTACACAAAAAAAAAAATACAGTTCATGTGCTGGTATACACTTTGTGGTGACCATATCGAGCACAGTGTACAACAAAGTATTCACATTACAGATAATCGGAGACTAATCACAGGTCGTCTCTTTGGTTGTCTTTCATTCATGCATTTCCTTTGGGGATATTTAAATGTGTAAACCTCAGTGTACACCCATCAGTTCATGCTGATCTCATTGAGTCATGTTAAAGCTGTCTTTTGACTCCATACCTTCAAACTAAATTAGTGGACATTGAGTTTTATAATGTTGTTTGTAATCCTTCCACAAGCCATGATTCATCAAACATGTCTGCATGTGTTCTTTAGTTGTATAAAATCATACATGGCAAGCAGGTTATTGACATACCTCCACTACAGGGTCATGAGCGTGAATATAATACTGTAATTCATCCGAATTAATGTTTAAATTTTGTGTTGGAGCAAAATAGTGGAAGAGGTGCTATTTGTTGGCAAGAGATTCGGGTATCATCTGTACATTTAATTCATATTGAGCTTTATATGGTTTTGATTGTATAGTATTACTGCTCTTATCCTGTTTTCTGTTTGTTTCAGTTTGTAATCAAAAACCCATTTGTTTTAGGCAGTTCACAGTAATGCAGTACAACAAATCAGCCATGCAATTGTAAAATGTTTTTGTTCCCTTCATATATGGAAGATATGCTGAAAGAGTGCAGCTCTTTGCTCAGGCAGCAGAGGTTTTAATAGTTATTCAGCTCTTGGTTGTAACAGGGAGACGGTAAATGCACTGAATATTTATCTCAGTAGGATTGCCTACAATGCAATTGACCAAGTGTTACATGTATAATGGTGAGACTATTAGAGTAGATGTCCAATATATCATTGCCATTTTTGAAAATTGTTTTATTTGATCTGGATAAAAAAAATCTTCCCATATAAGTATTAACTTTATGCTGTGAGAGAGTCGTACAAAAGGACACGCATTTTGAAATAAACCCACACGTGAGAAAAAAAACGGAAGACACTCATGCAACCTAACAATGCAAAATCACATAGCTACAATAAATTTCATGTTTTTTCACATCGTGGTGTTTTTAGTGACACTCAGGTCTGGAAATGAAACGTTTTGGGGTCATTTTTGTTTTCAGTTAAAAGGTTATACACTACCGGTCAAAGGTTTTAGAACACCCCCATTTTTTCCAGTTGTTACTGAAATTTACACAGTGTAATGTCTCAGTGTATTCTGAAATTAAAGCATAGAACAAATAAATAATAAAGATTTAAAGAAAAAAGGGAATCATGAAATTCTAAATCCTAAATATTTACACACTCTTGATGTTCTTTCTACAACAGAAATTAAATATTGTTCAGAAAGTTTGTGAAAACTCTGTTGTAGCAGTTCCCACAAATGTGTTGCTTATGTCCTTGCTTTCCCCTTCCGTCCAAACACATCCCAAACCAGCTCCATGGAGTTAAAGTCTGGAGCATGTGCTGGTCTTCATCATGTGACTTCACTGTCTGGATCTTTTCTAATGTTTTCTGTCATTATCTTGTAGGATGAACCCCTGACCAACTAGTCTGTCTTCCTTTGTTACTGCCTTTTTCTCACCACTCTTGACAGCAATATACAGAACTACTTCCTGCAACACAGTATTGTCCTAATAGTGCATCAGAGGGTATAGTAACACAGTTTGTTCCAAAGCTGCCTTTGTACAGACAGAGGGTTTGTAAGTGCAGGAACTGTTTGCATTAACTTTCAACTTCATTTACTTGCATTGCTGCAGGAAAACTGCTGAAAATTCAATAAAACTGGAAAAATGGGGGTATTCTAAAACTTGTGACCGGTAGTTTATGTGAACACTGTCTTTTTGATATAATGTGGTTGCTTTATTCTCAATTAAAGTCAATAAATATTTTAAGAAAATGCTTGTTGTATTACTTTTATTTTTTTCCAGAAAACTTTGCTACTGCACTATTGGGAGTGGAATGTAATAGAGAATAGTTGTTGCTGCTTTGAGTGGCAACTGGATTGGCCAATGAAATGCCTGAAACGCTAACGCTTTGGCCAATCAGAGCTCTAAGAGGGCGGGGTCAGTGTAACTGCAGCGGCTGTGTGGCAGACAGTAGTGAACGCAGGACAATCGTTGTAGTGCGCTTCGGGAGGTAGAGCGGGCAGGGCGGTGGACAAGAAGGTGAGTGAGTGTAGACAAAAAAACGAGGATATGATCGTTTTCTAGCACCGAAGCATTTCGATGATATTGACAAAGACAAGTCTCTGGTGTAGTTGGTTCGAAAAACTCGGTTCTTAGCCGCGAATTGTTGTAATTAGCCGTTAGCTAGTGTTAGCAACTGTTAAACAAAGATGGCGACTCAACAACTGAAGGAGTGACGCAGTAAAGAGAGGCGGGCTAAAGCGCCGTGTGGCGGCTTGTTAGACTTCTTCTACACAGGGAAATGTACTTCTGCTAATTTATATCAGCCATAAATACATTTTCTTCCTTAAATTAGCAAGGCAGTAATTGTTTTGATAGTGATAACCGCTGTCTGTGCATTAATGTGGGTCAGCTTGTAACAGTTTGTGAGAATATACACGCCACCTGCCACCGCCTGCTGTAACGTTACTTTACTTACTGTGGTGAATATCGTTAGGTAACAGTTATGAACGATGAGTTTTGTATTAGATTCACATAGTTCTGTTTGCGTCCTACCTTTGAAAACCAGTACACTTTAATATCAGTATACTAGCATTTATGACCTTTGCGCTCAATTTGTTATTAAAGGCCTAGACAAGCTACTTGGACTCATAAAATGTCATAAAATTCAATGCTCATCATCTACAATTGCATTTATTTGAGATCACATATTCAGCCCCAAGTTTTATGTGCGTCATTTGCATGAGTTGTGTACCTTCCAGCCTTTTATGTTTCTGTTAATCCTTTTGTCTATACAGTGCCATAAATATCCATAAAATTCTTCTACAGTAAGTCTCATTCGGTCCAACTGACACCACAGACCCCAAATATATGCAGTTAAATGTCATACAGGACAGAGAAAAACAGCAGATCCTCACCTTTGAGAAGCTGGAACCTGGGAATCTTTGTCATCTTTGTTAATGATCATAATAAATACTTTCTTAATTTTTTGCAGAATTGCCATGAACAGGATACGAATCCATGTTTTGCCATCAAGTCGAAACCGGGTGACCCAGACACCCCGACCACAGGAGCCTCAGGCCTGCTCCTTCACCCAGCGAACATGCTCTCAACCCCGCCTGGAAGGGCTGGAGTTCTGCCTCAAACACATTCTGGAAGACAAGAACGCCCCATACAAGCAGTGCAGCTATGTCTCTGCTAAGAACGGCAAGCGCTGCCCCAATGCAGCTCCAAAAGTCGAGAGGAAAGATGGGTGAGTAGAAGATGTCTGACTTTCTCCTTCTTGATAACCGCTACCTGATAACAAATCCAAGCAGCTCTCTGACATATCTTCCCTGTCTGTTCTTCAGCGTGACGTTCTGTGCAGAGCATGCTCGCAGGAATGCCATGGCTCTCCGAGCTCAGATGAGAAAGGCGTCTTCCGGTCCTTCTCCAGAGGCACTGTTGTCTCAGCTTAGTGGATACAACCGTGCGGAGACGCACAGCCTTGAGGGAGGTCGTTCTGAAGCAAGTCGTATTTTAGGTAAATGTTCAGACTGGGAAATACTTTGTCAACTCTAGGCACAAGAGTGATGCTCATCTAATGTGCATTCTGCTGTGTAGGTGGGGGTAAATTAATGAGATAATTTCTCTTGAAGTCCATTCCATCATCTATGTATAGATATAATTTTTGTGTAACTACACCCTCTCTGGGCAGATGAGGACAGTCTGAGTGAGGAGGAGCAGGGGCCGTTGGTACTTGACCAGACATGGAGAGGAGATCCTGACAGTGAAGCTGACAGTATTGACAGTGATCATGAGGATCCTCTGAAGTAAGCTGAATTATCCATTTTACTTGATTTATATTGTAGTGTGAGTGAGCATCTTTACTTCCTGATATATACTTGCTTGCAATACTTGTGTCCCAGTTGATGCTGCAGACTGGTGTTTGATATAGCACTGCTCACTCACTCTCACCGTCTTGCATAGTTCCCTGTCTGCTGGTTGCTCTGTTGGGGCAATAGGTGAACTGCAGAGGGTCAAGGGTGGCAGGGCAGGGAAGAGCAGATGTGGTGCTTCACCAGCCACTTGAATCACCTCATCACAACCCATGTAAAAGCCACAGTGGTCATTGAGGCAGATGGAGGAGCTGGACTGTGACACAGGGACAATGAGTGACTTTGTAAAGCAAGTCAAGACTGTGGCCTGGGCAAGAGTGTCATTAAACATAGGGGTAAATACTGGGGCTAGCTGGTCTGCACGGGGTCCTGGGATGCCGTCTCTTCCAGCTGCCTTTTTGTCATTCACTCTTCTTGTAGCACCATATAATTAGATGTCGTAAAATGTCTTAATTTGGCCTTAATTAAAGATTGTGTCGTTAGACTAGTGGGAGCTTGTTGGAAGAGTTGCACATATCTGTGACATGGCCCCTTTTAAGGCCCCTTTTTTTTAATTTTGTGTACTTGTAGACATGCAGGGGTATACACAGCAGAGGAGGTGGCTCTCATCACTCGAGAAAAACTCATCAGGCTCCAGTCGCTCTACATTGACCAGTTCAAACGCCTGCAGCACCTGCTGAAGGAGAAAAAGCGTAGATACCTGCACAACCGCAAAGTGGAGCACGAAACTCTTGGTAAATATACAACCAGTTGGTTAGAAACTAAACATATGTTGCTTAGTTTGCTGACCCGTACCTACTCTTTTTCTAGGAATTTAGCTTATACCCTTTCATGTTCACAGAGCTCTTGCCTCACTGGCTCCAGTTATATTTGTGTTTTTCTGTGTTGACAACAGGGAGCAGTCTGCTGACAGGTCCTGAAGGACTGTCCATGAAGGAAAGAGAGAACCTGAAGAAGCTCAAAGCTCTGCGTCGATACCGTCGTCGGTATGGAGTGGAAGCCCTGCTGCACCGGCAGCTGAGGGAGAGGAGGCAGGCTGTGACAGAAGGAGCTCCGCAGGTGTGACCATAGTAGCACGAGTAACCCTTAATGTCATTAAACTAATATTAAAGATGTTGCTTTCAAAATGTCTTAACTGGAACTTACTACTACTACACTACTACTGTCTACACAGTCCCTTTGACAGCTGTGACAGCACAGGGGGCAGCCTTCCTGGGCCAGTTTTTTTTTTCTCCCCAGTATTGTTAGTTGTGGTTTGTTTGGCAAAAGCAGAAACAGGCTCAGATGTTGTTACTGTCTTTTGTCTTTTATGTTGATTACAACCGTGAATTGGGATGATACGTAGTTTTGGTCATGAGATTATTCTCAAAATATTTTTGAGTGCAGCAGAGTGGAACTGAAATTTGAAAACCCCATCGCATGAAGCACTTCAGACAGACACTCATGGAATTTCACTCAGTTTTCAGCCTTTTCCTCTGACAGTTTTGTGGCATCCAGGAATGATAATGTTCTTCAGGATGATTATAGTCATAAAAGAAAAACAGTTAGGCTGATTTCTTGCCACAGTGTCGAGTTTTGACCTTATCTAACACTTCTTTTCTCTGTTGTAGCCACACTCAAGAACAGTCCATGAGAAATGCATCTCCTTTATGGAGGGAACCCGATGTACCAATCCCTGCCTGCCTATGACCCGGCACTGTGTCTCACGTATCCTCAATGACGTTTTCAGCATGAGTGCGGCCACCAATATGTTGATATGTAGCATATGTAGGATCTGTTTCCATTCAAGAAACCACAGATAGGTTTTCCTGTATTGAATGGAAAAAAACTTGCATTTTCAAGCAGTGCTTAGTTATAACCATACTTTATCATTTACATTTCAAACTTATCTTAATTTTTCTCTTTTTGAGCCGTATTCATCTTGGCCCCAATCAAGACCAGCAGCTTGCAGTAGCTGCTGGTTTCAAAGGGAGCCTACATGAACTCCTTCCTGTGGTCTGTTGATTTTTCCCAGAGTTGCAAAGGGGCTAATCAGTTCAGTTGGAAGGAACAAAATCCCTTCCCAACCTGCCTTTATTTTACGCTGAATTCATTTAGTGTGGCCTCGTGCTCTCTTTATTATTCATTCATACCGGATTTACATGGTAGTTTTCTCTGTATCAGCAAAGAGCAACAACGTGGTTGCAACTTTGTGTTCGTTGTATTTGAGACGGATGCTGATTAAACTGTGTCTAAATGCCAGCGTTGCATTGTGAACAAGCTCCAACAAAAATCACTAACTCGTACAAAACTACTCAGCCATAGCATTAGCAGAGTCAAGCCTTGTACAACTGCACAATAAGGAGCCTTATATTGTGAAATAATACAGCAAGATTATTTTCATTGGAATAATTGTTGTACTTTGGTAACTGTGAGGCTGAAGTTTCCCATTTATCACTGTCCACAGGTTGGCATCTGGTGTTTGGTTTTACTTGTTAGGGCAGCGGTTTCATTATCGGTTTAGTTCTTATGTTCGTTTTGTCTGGGTGTGTTTGTACATCATGTCATTTTCCTTGACAACCAGATGCTCAGACATTTACCAGGACAGCAATCAGGTGCTTTTCAAAATGTGTCCAGGCCTGAAAGATATCCCCTGTGACCGCACCGTGCACATGGGTCAGTCTGACGATCCTCGCTGCCCGCTTCACCTCACCCTGCCTCCCCCCATGTACCAGCCTGAGCAGGAACCTCCACCACAGGATCAGCTCACCCTTGCAAGCAAAGACATGTATCTGAGTGCAGCAGAGCTTCAGCCAACAGAGAGCCTTCCCTTAGAGTTCAGTGATGTATGTAGATGTGTTATTACCCAACCACTCTCCTCTAATGTACACGTACTGTAACTAAAATGTCGTTCCACACATAACATTACTTACTCCATTGCTTTCACAACAACTGTAACTTCTTTTGTTTGGTTCAACTGAACTCTGGGAGGGGGTCAGCTCAAAATCAAAATGTTGCTGCTGTAAGATTTAGTTGTGACTCGTGCTCCCAATAAACAATGGCAAGTTCATATTTATTACCCAGATCTTTAGAACTCACCATTTGTTGTTCCGGTATTGTCGGATGATCTCTGAAAATTAAAAACACAAAATCGAGCTTTAACAAAAGCTGAGCTTACTACAAGGCATTAGCAGCTTAAGCTGAGTGTATTAACCCCCTTAAGCACATCTAGATCAATTATCCCAAAACTAGACTGTTTCACCTGATGATCAGAGGTGAAAACATAAAACAAATATCAATGTTGTTGTTATACAGGACCTAGATGTGGAAGGCGATGGTATGCAGGGTCCTCCGTCCCCTCTTCAGTTTGACACGGCCCTTGCCTTGGAAGACCAGACCATCAGAGCCATTGCTGAGGCGCCAATGGACATCCTGACCGGCGAAGACCCAGACCAGGTTGACCTCGACGCCTCAGGCCAGGAGCTTTCAGAAAGAGATGTGGATGCCATCATGGATGACCAGGTTAACTCTTAGCTATGGGCTTTGTCTGCCTACGCACTGTGCAATAACAACAGAAATCCTCAAGTTCATTGTATGTCACGCCGTCAGAGACGGGTCTAATAAAAACTTGTCACAATCTGTGTCAGACTGAACATCTACTATCCATTTCAAGGCTTGTCAAATTGTGCGGTATATGAATCGTAGACCTGCAGTGTAAATTAGGGAAAAGAAATGAAACTTAAAGGCCATGTTCACTTTTTTTTCAAGCCCGTCTTTAAACAGTATATAGCCACTCATTTTGAAAGTGTTTTTGCTCACTATAATAATTTCTCCCATTCATACTGGCTGTTCAGAGATCCTACCCTGATATGCCTCCAGTGAAAGTGGTGGGGGACAAAATCCACAATCTTTGTCCACGTACAAAATATATTCCAAAGTTTGGTTCATCTGAAGTCAGTCAGCAGTCTGAGTTAGACAAATCAAGTTGCGCTCTGACAGAGTCCCTCGAGGTGTTCTACCTCAACTAACTTTGGAAATGCTAATTTAATTTGTCCCAGTCAGGAGGCCAAATCTCAATATTAACGTCAAGTGAACTTTGGTATGTGTTTTTGCACAGAATGAGGACGGTGGGTTTTGTCCCCCGTCACTGTCTTTGGAAGCTTGGCATCTGTATGAACACGAGGAATGTTTACAGCAAACAAAACCTGTTTGAATGTCCATATGGGCATCCGACAAATGTTTTCAGACAGGCTTGAGAAAATGTAAACCTGTCCTTTAATGACATGTCTCTGCTTGCCTCATCCATCTGTGCCGCCCATGTTTTGAACCTGTAGCAAAACAATAAACTTTGGCCATTAGTCCTGTCAGTTCTGTGCACTGAAACAGTTCTGGTGGAGGACGGTGTGGACCTTTGTGTCCTGTGAAAACACAAACTGACAATTTAGCAAAGTGCCTTTGAGATAAATCCCAGAAGAGACTGGGGATGCCGTGGCTTAGTTGCATGCAATTCCCAGTCTCTCCTCTCATTTCCTGTCTTCTCTCTACTATCACCTGATAATAAAGGCAGAAAATTCCCCCAAAATACACTTGATAAAATGTTTTGTTTGGCACTTGCATTACATTAGCTCATTTGTTCATCCATGAAATTTGTCCTCCATAATCTTACTGAACGTCTTCGACAGTCAGTCATTCACAGTCCTCTGTTCTCTGCTGTTGGTCAGCTGATTGGTTAGTTTATAGACGTTGGTTGTAGCAGCGGTCACATCGTGGGATTTTGGGCGGACTGGACTCACTGTGATCTAGATCCACAGTGTCTAGATCACAGTGACAACCAAAGATTTCACCTCACGAACCCGTCGTCTGCTCAAAACCACACAGTGTAATAAACAAGCTTTGAAGGTTTTGTTTGCAAAAACAAGTCGCTGAAGCACGTTAATAAAAAAGCCAATTATCTTTTGTCGTCTCTACATTCTTGTACTGTGCTGAATGTTGAGGGATGGGTCAGAGGCTGGGAAACTATCTCAGCCATGACAGAGCAGAAAAGCAAATTACACCTTTTAGACAAACACATCCTCTGTGCCAATAAAAGGTTGGTGTCGTCTCCTAACTTCCTGTTCTTCCACCCAGGTGGCGTCAGAGGTTGTAGGAGGTGAAGAAGACGCCGCTGATCATTCACAGGACGTCGACACTGCTGCGGCTGATGCTCCCAGATGAACAAGCTCGACCTCTGCAGCATTATCGAAAGAACAAGTTTCACTTTACAACACAGAGTCATTTTGAATGACTGGGGTGCCAGTGAAGCACTTAATGGTTCCTACTGGTTCTTAAAATGTCGGTACGTAATGAGAAGCCCGGTTTTACAACAAGCATCATAATGATGCACAGCCGAACTCCTCAGACTCCACATTTATTTATATCTTCTACTTCACTGTGTAATTTGAAATAAAGTCAAGTTGAGAGACGGGTCTGTAAGTTCGTGGAAGGTTTCAGTTGGAGGTGGATCAAACATCCGATATTCACTGTTCATTAACATTGTAAGGCTAATGAGAGACCTACCAGTGGAATAGTGGGTATTTTCCAAAGTTTGTGTCTTTTCAGTTTCAGATTTCCTCATCGTGACTCCACAGTCTGTGCTGATAAAACAGAAAGAGGGAGTTTTGCTCTAACTTTGGAATAATAACCCAACTGATAAAACCAAAGTCTCATCTGAGTTTTAACTGAACGTTCAACTGTTTTGTTTTTATGAAAGAGGAGGAATGAGTTCACCCTGAAGTGATTTATTTAAATAACGTGCATCTGTCCTTTAAGCACCAGTGGGAACCAGTAGGTATTTTATTGGTACCTGACATGTACAATAAATAAAGACAGTTCATGTGGGCTGTGTTATGAAAGACTGATACTGAGTTGACCTTTTTTCAACAGAGGTCAACTTCAGAACAAATGACGTTTTCACGCCATTTCCAATAGATCGTTCAACAACATGTTCATTGATTGTGCTACTTTGCCACGTGGGTGTATTTATTGTGTTTTTATCTGCCTTAAAATTGTATTCGGTTAGTTGCTCGATGTTTTGCATCTGTTAAACAACTCTCATCCACAAATAAAACTATTTTCTGATGCATTAGTTCCTCTCTCCTTAATCAAAGCCAGATTTGATCAGCTGTATGATTTCAATCATCGCTGCAGGAGGATTTTTTAAGTGTGCAGAGCACATTTTATGGCACAGGAAAAAAAAACACATATACAGGAAGTATTTATTTTTTGAATATATGGTGAAGTTATGTTTGGCAGCATGGGACTGCCTCTGAAAAAAAAATGGGGCGGGTAATGCAATTTCATGCAATGACATCACTTTTCCTGAACCCAAACAGTGAATGCCGAGGCAGAGCAGGAGAGCGGCTGCAGCAGGCAGAGGAGGACGCCGCTACAGGAATGAGCTAGAAACCCTCCATGAGAAAAAGCACTTGCATTTTAACCTGTATCTGCCATGGCACGGCTGCCTGGCCTTCGCCGGTTTCCAACCAAATGAGGTGAGTTTGTTAAGTAATGACGGTAATGATCTGTAAAATGCGGCTTCATGCGCGGTAATGGTTCGCTCGGTCGAAGGCATTTGCTGGAGACCGACTCTGAGCTTTCGGCGTGCTTTCCATTGTTTTAAACATCCGCAGGAAAGTGAGCGTCGGCTCGGATATAAAGGATGTTTTAGTGTGTTATTAACATTAAACGCCTTTTGTGTTTTCCTAAAAAAAAAAAAAAATTTCCCCGTTTGCCGGCAAGGGCGTAACAGCAGTACCCGAGTCGGAGGGGACCCATTTCGGTGCAGGGTTTTGGGTTTTGGGTTTGGAGGGCCTGTCCCTGAGAGAACGGGAAATTTGGACACCTCTCTTGTGCAGCCGCGTCCTTCCAGTCCAAATCCGTCCGTTTTTGTTCAGCTGCAGCTGGACACACGTCCTGACGCAGTTTCGGAATCGTTTTGCGGGTTGAAACCTGAAAAGGGAACATGGAAGAGGAACTGTCATCTGAGTCCTGACAGTGGCTCGTTTTTCATGTCACAGTGATGCAGAGGAGAGGGAATGAACTGCGACTCGTTAATGCAGGCTCTGTTAAAAAAAAAAAAACACGTCAGTGATACTCCACCACCACCACCACCTGGCTGGATTTACACCACATCAGCTTCCCAGTGTTAGAGAATGAGATGAGATGTGAACGTGTCTGCAGCAGGGATGTAGAGGAGGACAAACCACCCTGCTTTATGTTAAGCTGTGCCACTTCTAAGAAGGATTAATCAAAAATAATCAGTTTACCTTGATAAATCACTGCAGCACAGGGATGTTATTGTGTTTGAGCTTATTGCAAACCAGCTGATTTAAAGTCTCCTTCCACTCAAACATGGTGTTTTCCATGTTATTACTTCACCGGGATGTTTGACCTTCGCTGTGCAGACTGATGTGTGAAAGGGGGAGGAAAGTATCTCTGTGCTCACCTGAAATGATTTTCTGACACCAAAACTCCTCTGGAGACAGTCGCCATCCAACACGCAACTTAAAACTGACAGTGCACAAACAGAGTGGACTTTTCAGTGGAGGAGGAGACATCTTGTGTCCAGCAGATGAAGTAAACACCATATCTGAGTTTTCGTTTTTGTTTTTTACGTCTCAAACGTGCCTGGAGAGGAGAGGAAAATGGTTCTGTTGGTGCAAAGCCACCGTTCATCTGTTCTTATGTTCATTTTCAGTTTGTGCATAAGAAAAATCTGAGTGGAAACACTAGAAAAACATGTTGATGCCAGCCTGTATCAGCTTATTGCAGACGTATCAGTGTTGGTGTACATGATGGCCATTTCAGTTTGTCCAGCAGAGAGCACTGACAGGTTGATGTTTACGCTGTAAAGTGATTTTCATGAGCGTCATGGCCACACCTGAATAAAGAAAAAACAACCTGGACGATCTGTAAACAACATAGTTTGTTTATGTTTTTTAAAAAAATGACTGTAGATCAGTATATCATCATCGTAAATATCAGTGTCAGAATTGTTTGGTCTTTACCTGAGTTTGATGTCAGGGAGCAAGCAAACAGGAGAAGGAAGTGAAAACAGCCTTTAGACAGGTTTCTACATAAACGTTGCCCAAATTTCCAGAGCAAAAGAAGATGCAAGTTATTGCGAGTTTCCGTCCACCACTGTTACGTGAGATGACGCACTGAAAACCTCGAACGATGTAGAAAACAGGTCTGGAATGTTTCATTTGTCTTTGTTTCATGTATTTTTGAGGAAAGTTGGAGTTTCCTCGTTGTTTCCTGGTCTTTTTTTTTTTTTTGTCTCATCAGTGGAGACTTAAGTGACGTTTAAGTCACATGTTTCATATACGTTAAGGATTTCAATTTCAAAAATCTTATTGTAGGTGTTTCCACTCAGGGGTTTTTTTTATGTCCAGCCGAAGCAGCACATAGTTTGTGGTGGGATTGAAATGAATGATGGGTTTACGGCTGCAATTCATCAATTACACATTTGATCAATAAAATGTCCGAAAACAGTGAAACGTGTTTATCACAGCTTCCTAAAGCCCAAGTTGACATCTTCAGAATTGCTTGATTTTTCTGTCCAAACCTAAAAATAGTAATTTGTTGATCACAAAAGTCAAAGAGAAACAACAGATCCTCACAGTTAAGAAGCTGGAACAAACAAATAATCTGCTGTAAATATAGCTGCTGATTATTTTTCTGTCTATTGACTAACTGACATGGTTTCAGCTCTAATACGGTTACAAACGATTGTACTATTCATTCAGAATAATCGATTTGATTGGTGCCCGCAATGCCCAGTATCAGTTTCCCATGTTTTAAACTAAAATATTTCCATAGAGCATCTTTAACAACGCTGCCTCTCAGTAAAGGTGATACCCTCCACATTTTCTGAATGGCATTCTGGCCACGAGGAGCAGATTGTTTCTTGTTAGTTTTCACATTGTGAAGGATTTTTTTTTATTGGCCATAAAATGTGTGCCAATAATCTTGATAGGTTGTAGGGCTGTTTGGAGATTAAACAACATTTAAAACATCCAAGATATTTTGGTGCAGCTATTACAGGGTCGTGTTGTAGGGGAGAAAACTTCCAGGCTTAATGATCTGTGCCTGCTGGTTTAAGGCCAGAAATACGCTCATGCTGTTTTCATTGTCTCATCGTTTTCTGAACAGAGACCAAGCTTTAGGTCGGGGGAAATAAGGATGCAAGGATTGTTTGAACTCTTTTGAATTATAGGCTCTAAGAGATGGCCGGCATTCAGCCTGTAAAATATTGAAGTTTCACTGCAGATCTCCTATGAAACGCTCAATGAATCTTTTAGTGTTTGCAGGCAGCATTTTCCAAAATTTGCTTTGAAAAGAAATGACGTATCCCTCGTGTCTTTTCCAGATTTTCTGTTGATGTAATGTTGCAGTTTGTTGTTTTTGGCAACTGCTGACAAATTTCATATATCACGTAAGAAATTCTTGTAGACTCAGTGCCACAAAGACCCACCAGGAGCTAAGTGACGCACTAGTTTCCTGAAAAATCCAACAAAAAGGTTCGAAATGAGGGGATTTGATCTCAGATCTCCCTCCAGACATGTTAGAAAAGAGTTCTCCAATAAACTCTTTCTAAATCCACTCTGAACAGTTTTATTTTTCAAACTTTCTTCAGCACCAACTGACGCCGACTCAAGTCACGTCACTTGAGGAACTTTAGACGTTGTGCAGCGCCCCCTGGAGCCTCTCAAACTGAATATCTTTGGCTTTGTGATTGTGAGTCAGACAATAAAGACGTCTGAAGACTCCACCCTGGACTCAGAGAACACACGTTTTATAGACTAAAAGATTAATTTAGAGAATAATCGTCAGTTGCAGCCGTGATAAAGTTAAACTCCTCGACATAAGAGTTCTAAGTAAGTCCACGCTCAACTTTTACGTTTTATTTGTGTACGTTTTGTGTTGGACCGTGATTGACTCTGAACTAACTGTGCTGTTTCTAAGTCAGGTTCCCAAACTCAGATCTAAGATGAGCTCAGAGGGATTTCCCTCCTCCAGCAGTTGAAGGTGAAAACCCTGCTCATACATCACTGTGCACAGTGAAGCAACAAAAAGCAAAACATATTTTTGAGTGGAAGGAGACTTTAAATGCTCCACCACAGGGTCCAGGCGTGCAGCGTTGTGCATGTATAGTCTACTTTGTTGAGTTGATTGGGTGGAATTGTTGGAATTTCTTAGCTGACTTGTGTAACTGAAAGAATTTAAACACGAGCAGTGGAGGCCGGCAGGATTTCAGAGTCAGTGTGTGCCCGAATGTGTCACATATGGAACAATATTTGGTCAAGAACACGAGGACCCGCCGCCGCTGTGGACATCTCATCCTGAGGAGTGACCTCAGAGCTGTCGAGGGGGATCTGCGGATAAATGTGGTTCCACTCTGCTCTCGCTAGATTACGTTTATGGTCCGTGTGCCCGTGTTTGAGCTCGATTGAAGTTTTGCGAGAGCTCTGTCCCAGTGCAACTTTGAGATTGCATATCCCAGCTGTGCCGCATTACATCATGAAAAGCCGAGCCAGTGACTTATTCAAGTGTAATGGGCAGTATAAGTGCTCGCTCGCTCTGTTCGCCTCTAATTGTTCACAGATGTTCTGCACGGCTTTGTGTCCCACATCTTGTTGCAGTCGGTTCACACAGACGCCACATACGGTGTTCAGACTTTATTACAGAGGGGAAACGTGGCATGGAGTAAGTGTTTAATTTGGCCGTTGGTTCTGTTAACTGGTTTTGGTTATTAAATCGTTTATTGGGCATTGCAGTCCACCAGAAAACATAACGGAGCTATAACAACGAGGCGAACAATCGATTTGTTGATCGGCAGAAAATTAATTGCAAACAGTTGTGATAACTGAGCAGAATCTGCCAACACGCCGTCACAGGCCAAGTCGTCGCCTCTGTCAATTCAGGAAGCTGTTTATACAACAAACTGTGGATCGATGAGTCGATTGATCATTCGAGGTATTTTTTTCTCTCAAAAAAGTCAAAGATCACAAAAAGTCCAGCTTCTCAGTTGTGACAGTTTCCTGCTTTTCTTTGGGTTTTGACCTTTTCGTTGGACAGGCAACTAGTCGATTGTCGATGTAACGTGATGTAACTTTGTGTGAATGTAAACTGAATATCTGTGTGTTTTGGAGTGCTTGGTCAGACATAATGAGGCGTTTGCAGATGTCAGATTTGGCCCTGTGAGGCTGTGATGAGCATTTTCACGATTCAGACAATAAACGAATCCAACAGATTAATCTATAATAAAAATAATTGTTGGTTGCAGCTCTTAGACACAGCACATAGTGTTGAGACTGCGCCTGATAATCATTATCATTTAATTTTTCTGTTTCTGTTCCCATCACACGTTCCCAGCGTCTAATGTGGCGTCTTCAGATGTTTTGTCTGACTAACAGGAGTGGGTTGTAATGGAGCAAAATACCTTACAGACCGCCAAGGTCAGTCCGCCTGTGAAATTTCACTTTATTAGGTCGTAGTTCAGCAGTTTTACAGGGAGGAAACAGCAACGGGACAATAATTTAGTCAGTTTGAAGTCTCGTAGGGGTGCGCAGACAGGTCAGAGCCTCCTGTAGTCGGCCTATCTCTCTGGTGCGCCTCCCCACCTCCACCTCCCCTCCTTGCATGAACGGCCCTGCTTTGAAGATAGGCCAGGCTGAGACTGGGACCTGTCCTTATCAGCTATCAGCTCAGCCCTTTATCGGCCCTCTGTCTGATGCATGCAGGTACTGTATTCCTGTCGTTAACAGTGGTTATGCACCAAAGGAGTCTGCATCAGCGTCGCAGAATATTCATCAGCTCCTCCACAGAGTCGGTGCGATACGGCAGAGCTCACAGCAGGAGGGAGGACTGACTGAGAGCCCCACAAGACGACGGCATCGCGGCTGTTTGTGAGCACGCGGTGAGATATTCTGATCAAAGGAATTATCTTTGCCTGCGTTGTTTCCCCACAGCCCTTTTGTTTTCTCCCATTTGAACCCAGTCACCTCGACCCAGGCCTTATTGGGATTATTTATATGCACGTCGGGGAGGATATTAGCTAAAGAAGTCACAAAGAACAACCTAAAGCCTCGGCTTTGTGCTTTTCTTCTTCACATGGACTGGTACTGGAGCCCGCCGTGTCGAATATGGCCTCTGAAATATGCATGATTGAATATGCTTGAGGAATCGTAATAGAATGCGGGAGTGCTCCCTCCAAATGCAGGGGACTCATTCAAAATCCACCCTACAGAGGAATCTGTGGTCGTACAAACATTGAATTTGGCAAAACGCTGCTCTTAGCTTCTGCAGCTGTAACAAACATTCGATTCATCGGTCGGGCCAGAGAAAATATGGCTTGGAATGTAGCTTTAATCAGTTCAGGCAAACCGGGTCCCCACCACGTCCTGCTTGGCCACAAAAAGATTAAATGGCTGTAATTTTTCTCAGTTTTTATGCAGAAACAATCTTTTAGGTTCTCAGCTCAGATTTATGTCGTGAGTTACGACCCGTGAAAACTTGGATTAAGTCTTTGCAGATAAAGAAAAACAGCGACAGTGGGCGGTCGCGTCTATATTCAGGCTGCCTCGTATCCTCTGCGTTGCACAGTGTTTCTTTGTGCACCCCCTGCAGTTTATTTTCATTTGTCTTAAAATAAGTTGTTACTGAGGAGCTTCATGCGCCCTCCCCCCACCCCTTCAATCCCTAAACCCTCTCCCACAAGGTGCTCACTGAAATGCTGGTGTTTTGAAATTCTCATGAGCTTCCTGTTTCAGAAGCTCTCCCATCGGTCCGACCTACACGCCGTGAAAAACATAGACGCTCCTCCTATGGAGGTTGTTTGTCATTGTGATGGAGAGCAGATTGTTTGGAGGCTCAAACAAGGATCTCCATATATAACTCTCCATATTATCTTTTTATTCTGTACCATAAATAGATCTTCCTCTTGGCCAGACCTTGGGAAAAGGATGTGGATGATGAGTGTGCCTGGCTCTTGGCTTGGCCCGGCTGGCTCCTGGTCGAGTTTGAGCCGCTGTGGCTGGCGGCCAGATGTGGCCAGATGTGGAGACACTGTCCATCGCCAAACCACTTGTGCGCATCCTATACCTTCCTTTCGCCGGTGCCATTGTTCTTTACATGCCTGGAGTGTGTATCACACACCAAGTTGAATGTAGTCTGGCTCTCTCCGGGTTACACTGGTGATTCTGGTTCTGTTCACTCTGGGTTTACTAACCCGGCTGTGAGCCACCATGACGTGAAAGAGGAGAGGAGTTTTTAATTACAGGAAACACCATAAAAGCCATGAGCGGAGTATTTAATGTGATAGGAAATGAAATGAAAATCATCATGAGGAAATGAAGTTACAGCGAAAAGAGCGAGGTTAAAAATATAAAACATACTTTCTTTATTTCCTCAGGCACCTGGAAACCATCCTGTATTCTACAGCTGAATTGGTTTGTTGACTAATTGATTAATTAATTAATTTAATTTCCCAGTTCTGTGATGAATAAATTCAACGTCTTTATGACTTTGACTTTTTGAATATGTTAACTGTGGCTTCCGGGAATAATGAAGGATATTTTTCACTATGTTCTGACATTTTATATAAAGAACAATCGACTGATAATTGAAGAAAAACATTTATTATTTTGTTCTAAGCTGTAAACTGTCAGCCTCTTGTCTGTTTAAGAGCTCTGTTAGCAGTGTAACCCACTAACCTCGCGTCGCGGTACTGGTTTTACACTGTGCTCGTGCTAACGCAGCAGCCGAAAGGACCGGACACGGTCGCTGCCTCTGACCTGGATTAACTTGCCTGGCCTCGGCAGCGCGTCTTGTTCAGCCTCCGCATTTTTTTCCAGTCGTGTCAGGGTTCAGTAGTTTGGTGCGAATATGACTCACTGAGGATCAGGTAGTAAAGACGTTTGCTGACACACATGGAAACGTCGCGTGGAGCTGGACAGGATGCAGTTGCTCCTCTGGCAGGCAGTCTGGATCCACAGCTCGTAGTCTGGTTGGCAGGGGACACGACATCTCTGTGGAGTATTTACACTGGTATGAAACCTGCCTTTATAGGGGCCGTGACAAATGGTTTTCATTACCGGGCTTTTATGATTGAAGAAATGAAGTGGAGAGCGTACTTTGGATCCTGAGAGGACTGTGAGGGATTCATTAAGGTCATCGCAGCTCAGGAATGAGGCTCTAAAGTTGTGAATAGTGCTGAGAGTAATGATTATTTCCAGAATCAGTTGATCTGACTATTATTTTCTTAATAATCGATTAATCGTTTGGCTGAAAAAATAGTGATAAATGCCCAAACTGTACAGTAACAAGTACAATCAGTGATCACAGCACAATAAATAAATAAAATAAAACTATTAATGGCCTCAAGCATTCTAATTAAAAGCTGGACTAAAGATGTATGTTTAACATTAAAACGTGTAAACCTCCAATAAGTGATTTTTCTGCCAACTTGGGGGCAGCAAGTTGTGAACCCAGCACTGACATCTCATCATGTTTTAAGTTGATTTTGTGATTCGTTGCTCATTGACACATCCAGCGGTTACAGAGCAACATTATCATCGTTACGTCCAGTATTCGCTCGGTTTTGGTCTCTGCCACCTCCTGAGGTAAATGTCTGACTCTGTAGCTGCTAAATGCTCCAGTTTGTTCACCAGCTGCTCTCTGACTGTGTCTGTCTGCTGTGTGGTGCTGAGCAGGCTCAGTGAGAGTGAACCACAGCAGTGAAGCTGAAACTCGCTGCAGAGCTCCGTAAAGCCGAGGGAAGCTGCAGACTCAGGTGATAATCCTCTGTTATTACTGTGTGTGAAATGACATTGTTTTCACATTGTCATTTCACACGTCGCTATTATAAAGATATTAACACTTTGAGCTGCTCTCAGATCCTCAGGCTCAGAACGTAAAGATAAAAAAAGCTGCTGCACTAAAAGTTTCCGTCCTGCACTGAAAGACTCAGAGGACGTTGGACCTGAGGGACGAGCATGTCGCACAAATGGGCCGGTGCAAGACAGAGATGTGCTATAAAGGTTTAAAGTAAAATTATTTTAAAATTCAATTTGGAAGCTGCAAGGAAACCAGTGTACGGACAATGAAATAGGTGTAAGGTGTTTCAGGCTGCAACTAATGACTATTTTCATCCAATAATTTTCTCCGTTAATTGTTTAGACTATAAAATGCTAAATGATAATTCGTATCACGGCCTGTGTCACGTTTCTCTTAGGTGGATCAGCTCTCCGTCCTCACATGGAGCTGTGCACATTACTGCCCATTAAACTGTCAACCCCCTCAATGGGGGTTTTGTGCCCCATGAGTCTGATTTACAACTCTTAATTCAGAATTTCCCTGACACTTCCCTCGCTTCAGCCGCCATCTGACCTCGAACAGTAACGGTGGACCATCTGCTAACGGATCACTGCTTTCTGTATCTTTGCTAAGGCTTCCTGCAGCCGACGCTTATTTTTAATGAACCTCTCAAATGTATTTTTGATTAATCGTTTAATCTGTGATGCGTCGGAAAAGAGAGGAAAGTGTTCGTCGCAACTTCCCAGAGCTCGTGTTGACTTTTACTGAGAGTGATGCAACAGTTAAAGTGAAGAACAGAAAATCTTCACATTCATACACAGATAAAAATCTCAGTTCATCTGAAATAATATGCACCAGAAAATATTTGGAGAAAGATATGTGGGAAAAAAAATGTTAACAAATGCTGTACTATTCTCAACTGAGGCAACAACCAGGTCATGTTTGGTATTTCCGTTTGAAAAACGGCTTAAACCATTAACTGATTATCAAAAATAGTTTTATAGAAGTTAGTTTGCTGTCATAAGTAAAAAGCAGAAAATCTTCACATTTAAGAGGCTGAAACAAGCAGGTTTACTGGCTTCAAATATTAGAACAAGTTCGGGCTGTAGCTGTGTTCATTATCAGCTCATCTGCTGATTATTTTATGGATTAATCGGATTTTCTAAAACCCAGCAGTATTTACAGTGTTCGTTTTGTCGAACCATCGGGCGAAAACCCAAAAGATATCAAATTTATTATTAACTTGATAAGAAAAAAAGCAGCAAATCGTCATAATTTACTAACGGAGACCAGCTAATGTCATATAAGAGAGAAAAGCAGCAGATCCTGACAGTTTTTTCTTCTTCTGATCACTGAATGAACTAATGATTTGAGCTCCAGTCTCGTGTGAGTGGCTGGTTTTGTCCTTTGTTTTGCAGGGCTGAAGATTTCCTGTGTCACTTTATGTAATCAGGACACAAGGAGCTGTGTGTATGTAAATTGCTCGTGTGGAAAAAAAGGTGTCACTGAGCGTGATGACAGTGTGACAGCAAGTTCTCAAGTCAGTCACATGTCAGCGTCCTCTGCGCCCGAGGGCTTAAAGGCAAGTTTTCCTCCATTAAGACACATTTTATTGCCCCTTGACATTCTTAGTACCCAGCTCTCTTTATGTCCACTTCACTTTTTTGAGCATTTAGTGAAGATCCTCACTCGGGGCGGGGGGAGTGGATGGTGGAGGGGATTGTGTGTGTGAGTGTGAGTGTGTGTGTGTGTGGGGGGAGATGACAATAGGCCTTTTATGTTGAGAATTATCCTCATTCCCTTGTGTTAGCTCCAGGGGACCATGTGAGCAGCTCTCATTCAGGTCATGCCGGCCTGTTCAGCCTTTGACCCTCTTAGAAGTGAAGCCACTTCCTCAATGTCCCATTCATGTCCCATACGGACGTCTGTGAGCGTTAACGTCTCACGCAGCAGAGGTATGACGATCCCCTGACAGGCCTTCCAATAAAAACGAGTAGTTAGCTGTTCATGTGCCGCGCTGCTGTGTCCTCGACTCCCACATGTGAATTGTGCTGAGAGATCCACATTTTTTCTCTCAAGTTTGTCTGAAAACATGACTCACATGAACAGATGTGCTTTTGGCTTCCTGTAATCACACCCCTGCTCATACTGGCCCGTAAAAGATCCTAACATCCGTCCAATGAACGAGATGGAGGGACAAACCCCGCACTTTTCGTTCTGTGAAAACATATTTTTTTTATGGAGAGATTTTGTTCTAATAAGGTCAGTTTAGCCAGATGAAGTGAGTATCATCCAAATCGTGTTTCCCTGGACCAGGATGGGGTTCTGACAGCTGGTTCCAGCTCCAGAGGCTTGTTGATTACACATCTACACAATAAACAACACAGTGCTTGAACACACACACACACAGGACACACACTCCTTCACAATCCAAATGACAGAGATGGTAAAAACCAGTCCAACACTGGGCACACTGTGACGACTCCCTCCCTCCCTCCGACTCACCCGTAGGAAATGGGGGACCAGAAAAGTTCTGCAGCGAGTGTGCAAACGAATCTCCGATCAAAGCTCTCGTCTCTCCTCGCAGCGAGTTCCACTTGAAGTTTGTGCATATGGAATCAATATTTCATAACTTCTGTGGCTCATCTCATTTTCAGGTTGTAGTGTGATCAGACTGACTTAATTAATGCCGATTAATTTAGAAGCTAACGCTAAAAACTGGCTCCTGGCTGAACAACAGCTGATCTCAGATCTAAATCTTTGAGTTGTTATTGATACGCCAAGTTTTCCAACTCAGCCAAACATAAAAACGCTTCTTTTCTATATTTTTATTTGATTATTATTGATTATGTGATTATTACTTGGACTTTCCTTGCTGAGCTGTGGTGGAGGAACAGTAACAGCAACATAGGAGGACTTTAGTAATAAAAAGACTGTAAATTTGGAAATGATCCACTCGGTTTATCTGACCCAGACGGGCTGAGGCCTCGTGTTAAACTTCTGATAAACTTGATGAATTTATTTTTAATTAATTTCATAATGAAGTTTATCTAAAGTTTAAGGACAGTGGAAGGGCAGTATTGGAAACTGGTGATCTGATCTTTTGAAATGAGTTTCAGTGGCAGCAGTAATGATCATGTACAGGTTTTCTCTCTCAGCCACTAGGTGGACTCAGATGAGAGGCCTGGCTGTGAGGACAGACTGGGCAGGACGACCATATGTGTTTAGTAAATCCTCACTGGACACAAGCTCTTTTGATCTGGGTGATTTTTGATGTGAAGCTCAGCATCTGTCGTGTTTTTTTTTTTTTCTTTTTCTTTGTTGTGGTTAATTCTTGATGACCTGTGCAGTTTTCCAAAGGCTGCGCAGCTCATGTGATAGTATTTAATGCAGCAGTTTGTCTTTGGGGTTTTCCCTGATTTTCCACACTTTGATTTATCAGCGTCCGTTTGTTTGATTTTGATCTTTAAAGCGTAGTTTGGCTTCTTTCGTTTCGGGTGTAGAAATTGAAATTCTGCAGTTCCATACTCGCCAAACCGGCCGGACTGTTTTGGTCAAATCTGAATGACAATAGCTTGAAACAGTTGACATTCATGTGAAGCCCCCTGGGGCACTTGATTTTGACCATAGGAAGTCTGATGTGGGGCAAAGTCGATTCAGTCAGGTCGCTTTTCTACTCAATCAGGGTCAAATTAAAAAAGGAATTGTTCACTTATTATGGATCTGTTTAAAAAAAAAAAATGTTTGCAGAGGCAATCCCAGAGATGTTTTTCCGTCCGTTATTGCTTTATCGTGTTATCCTCCCACATTCTGGTCATGAAAGCCGTGTTTTCTTCGTGTTGTTGTTGTTGTTGTTGTTGTCGTCGTGGTCGTCTCGACGCCCAGTCATTTTGTCATCAGACTTGGTTTAGTGTGTCTGGTATGTCTGGGGGTATGAGGATGAGGTGGCTTCATTAACCAGGAGACCAGATGAGTCACTCCACGGAGAGATGAACCACACGGAGACTCTGTGCTGACCGGTCAGACTCGACACTGATAGTAGAAACAGAGAGAGGCACGGACTCATTCACAGAAATCACAGCTCATACAGTTTCTGGGGGTTAATGTGGAACGATTTTTGGTAAATCATTGATGGTTTCATGAAATTCTCTGGTTCCAGGTTCAGCAGCTTTTCTCTGTTTTTTAAACAGGACGTTTAAATATGTCGCATCAAATCCTGGGAAATTAAAACCCAGGTTTAAGGTTTTCTACAGCTTAAACAGTCAGGAGATCAACCGATTACCAGAAATTATTGGCAGATATTTAGATAATCGATGAATCAGTAAAGTCTTCACTAGTTCCAGCTTCAAACGTCCCCATGATTATTGTTATTGTTATGGATATGTTTTTTTTATTTATTGTGACAGACACACACTAAATGGGATGTTTTATATTTGAAAACTGACGTTTTCCTGTTAATTATCGGCCAGTTTACACTACAATACTGAGACATCCGCAATAAACTAATATCCGCCAATATGTGGGTCAAATTATTGTCAATTTACGACCGTGTATGTTTTTATTTCGTGTGTTGGACAAAACAAAGAATATGAAGACGTCAGTTCGGGCTCTGCCAACTTGTGATGGACATTTTCATGATTTTCTATCACTTTAAAGACCAGAACAATCAGTTCATGGAGAAAATAATCAGCATACTGAAAATAATTGCCGGTTTAGGACCTGGATTCTGCGGATTCCGTGTTCTGAATTCATTCTGATTTCCTGTGACTTTTCCCTCTCCTCAATGCAGCCACGCAGGACCCAGTCCAACACTTCTTACCAGTGTGATTGAGAAAGACAATCCTCTTAGCACAGAGCCTGCCTTCTTTCTAGGGCACTGAATGGCTCTGTGCAGAAGTCGTGTCAGTTCAGCCCGGCTGTCGGATATCCTCTCTCTGTTACGTTCCTTTGTCCGCTCCGTGGTAGGGTCTCTCTTTGGAAACACAACCCCCCTCTCCTCCTCTTTATGGCCCGAGCCGGCAGCTGCAGGGTTAATGTTTAGTGGCAGCGGCGGCGGCGGCGGTACAGGCAGGCAGAGAGGCAGGAGTTGTAGGAGGGGGGGGGAGGAGGAGGTGGGGAGGGGGAGAGCAGCAGAGAGGTGGGGGCTGGTCCACAGCTGTTGTAGTAGGCAGGGTCTATTGGGGTAGGAAGCCTGCCTCACTCGCCCTGGAACAATGGGAGACATGGCAGCCTCTGCAGACAGCACAGACACACACACAATGCACATGCCCAAGGACAGGGGCCTTTTCTAGCTGTAGTGTAGAGGAAACCGGCTTCCTTGCCACACTCAGAGGGTGACGGCACTTTTACCGGGGGAAAACAATCTCCTCCGCAGCCGGAAAACAGAAATGTAAGGTTGTGGCCTCTCTGTCGCTCTCTCTCTTTTTTTTTTTTTTTCCTTCTCCTTCTTCTCCCCCTCTTTTCTGGTGCCTTACATTTCATTCTGCTGTGAGGAGGTCTCAGATGCGCTGACTGGATGACTGAAGAGGCAGCAGGAGGAAGGTGAGCTGACCCAAAATCTGAGCTCGGTGGGGGCGGGGGGGGGGGGGGTTTGTGGATGTGTAAACACAGATTCATTTTTTACAGCTGACATGCTGTTTGCTGGGCCTTTCGCTCTGTCTCCCTGTTGTGACGCTGTTTCGGCGGGCAGTGCTACCACCCGCTGTCGTTTTTCCTTTTTGTGGCCAAACCAACGCGGGCTCATGTAGGATTGTTTTGGCTGCAGTGGACAAAGTGTCATAAATCTGCCACATGTGTACGTTGGTGGTGAATGGCGCGGCCTAAATGTTGTTTGTGGCTGAAGGTGTGTTAAAACAAACACACAGTCTGTGTTGTATCAGAGATGCACGGGGCCCATGATGTGTGTCCTGGGTGTGGAGGTTGCCTGGCACAGATTTAAGGAGGATCCCTGCGTTCTGTTTGATTGCTCTCAGACGTCCGTGGCTCACATCCAACCTTTCAGGCCTTTTGGGAAAGGGAGCTCCCCTCCTCCATCCCCTCCCCCACCTCCTCTCCACTGCCTCCTCCGCTCCTCATCCCAAATATTGCTTGTGTACGATTCGTCTCGGTTCATATAGCCAAACATCAGACAGGAAGCGGCACAGAGGGAGCCCCGCCAGCCTGATTCTGTCTCACCCACATCTCTGCGCCTCTTTGATATTTATCTGCATCTGTATTAATGATGCAGACAATTGGGTGGTAATGGTGTGTCTGCAAAAAAAAAAAAGAAAAAACTGACTTTGGCCTACATTTATTTGCAGGGAAAAGACTCAAGTCTTCCCCGATCTTGTTTAATTCCATCATGTGAGGATTTAGGCTTTTGTCACATTGTTTACATCTCCCACCTACACACTTTGCCTACACAGCAAGAACTTCAATCTGCGCCTTTCCAGATTGGCAGATGGAAAGGGTGGTGTTTGACATATCCTGAGACGGCCTTGCCTTTGCCAAATCCCCAAGAGTGCGACTGACATGATTTAAGAAGCTTTTGTGCATTTCTTCTCTCTGCTTCGGCTGAGTCGCCTTTGAATTTTTTTTTTTTTTCAGCCTTGCCCTCATTCCATGAATCTCATCTACTCGTCCTCCCTCATCTGCAGCATCTCACCAAACCTTTTTGAAAGCCTGGATTTGATTCACTCGAACATTTCGTCATTTTCTCGGTGTCCAGCCATCAAAAATCAAAGTCTGGTCCTGAGTAAATAAATACTGGTGATGTGAAATCATCGAGGTCCCCTGTGCGTTTTTGGGCTGCTGTGATCTGCCGTCTTTGTGATCTTGCTTCATGACCACGGATCTCGGTCTGTATTTTTTTTTTTTTTTTTAGCTTTTTTTTTTTTTTCCTGTTCTCAGTATCAGGTGTAGCAGGGAGGACACTGCCAGACCAGATGATCTGCTCTTGCTCTATTAAAACCCAGATTGAGAGGGCAGATGCTCAACACCTCTAATCCCATTTCAGTTTGACAAGATCTAACAGGATCAGGCCCTGTTACCCTATAGAACTGCATTTGGAAATGAAGAGTTAATGCTGCAGCTCGGCGTCTAAACATATCTGGAGCGATAAGACAAAACGCTGACTGAGGAGGCGCTGCAGCAGACGGGGCGTCCCGTTTAGGTTACAAAAGAAACCTTTGTCGAAAGTGAACATATCTAACAGGGAGCTCGGTAAATGGAGGAATCCCACATTAGACTAAAACTTAAAAAAAAAAAAAAAAAAATAGTGTGGTGCGTCCTGCGTTATCAGAAGGACATAAAAGGGGAGTTCTTAAACGCTGTGTCTGCTGAATTATTCATCCATCTTTCTTTCATTACACTTTACAATGACTCAGAGATGAAAGGAAAGACGAGAGGAGGAGAGATTGAGAACGAGAGCGAGATGGAGGAGTGGGGGCTTGTGGTCTTGGCATGGCTGGCGTCTGCCGAGCGCTGGTATCTCCCCAGGGCAGTGCAGCGTCTTCCTCTCCTCCCGGTTTCCTGTTCACTCGCAGGGCGGAGGAAATCTGCAGCCTTTGCCCGCCACAGCCCGTCACAGAGGTGACACCGGCCTCAGATCCTCCAGCCCCGCCAACGCAAAACCATCAAACACCAATGAACTTTTCAAGATCTCATTACACGCGGTCAGACCTTGTGGTTTCTGTCTTATGATTCACTGAGACACAGACAGGACTGGCAGAGATGTCCGGAGGTTTTTATTTGTTTTAATGAATTAAAACGTGTCCATGTGTTTTCTCCTCCTCAGCTCCTTGGTGTTGTTGCTGGGAGACAGAGGAGCCTGACAGGAGACCGACTCCTCTTCAGCCATCATAAGGAGAGCTGAAACCACAGGTGATTATTTTCTTCACTGATTTGATCCTCAGATTAGTTTCTTAATGAATTGATTAATTGTTTTGGTCCATAAAATGTCAGACAGTAGTAAAAGTTTCCCATCATCAGTTCAAACTTGGCGTCTTCACGCCAAGTGATCGACAGAACAAAACCCGAAGATATTTCATTTGCAGTGATATGAATCAGAGAGAAGCAGCAACCCTCACATTTCAGAAGCTGGAAGCACCGGATGTGAGGTTTTTGTGTTTCAAAAAAAGAAATGCTGTTCACACCTCGTAGTTTTGCTTCTTTTGTCTGACCGACCATCGAGACCTGAACACGTTCAATGGACTGTTACATGTGACAAAGAGAAACAGGAATGTTTGGCATTTTTCACTGAAAGATAACTGAAACGTTTCATTTTCTATTGATTGTTCAACCAATCGTTAAAGCTGCAGTTTGTTTCGTGAATTGACCACAGTACAGACGAATTACTCCCCGGTTTAGTCTCCTCTGCTTGTTTGTCGTCGTGTTTTTTGGTAGATCTGTAGAAGATGTGGAAGCGGATTCTGTCTCGGTGGTTTTCACCCATGAAAAGTTAAACCGACCTTTGCAGCAGTCGCTGCTGGGTAATTTGTTTAAAGGACACCGTGGCTATTTATTTACCGTAGATGACACATTCGTTTTCCTCTGGTGTCAAGTTGCACTTTATTTGTTTGCTGATGAATGCACGCCAGTGTCCCCGCGGCTCACGTTTTTCATGTACAGGTATCCATTTGACTGATTTCATGAAGAACAAAAGCTCCACATGCTCGCTGGGCTCACAGGCGAACACATGATCCTCTGTTTTGTTCGGCGATTGGCGCTTTAAGCCGCACTTTGTTTACACTTGGCAATGTCAGATTTAGTGGCTGTGTTTCTGAGAAGGGTGGATTTTCAAAAACTAAACAAAAAGCTTTGTGCTGACTTTGACCTCCACTTTTATCTGTTTGCTCTTTTTGTCTTCTTCCTTTTTTTTTTTAATGAATTACAGCAGCTCTGTTTGTATTCTCTGACATATCCCTTCATTTTTACCGTCGTAAAAACAACCAAAACTTTCTTTATTGCTTAGTCATTGCACATGTTCTGTAGAAGGAACATGGTTGTGTTTGTTGCTGTGGAGGCACAAAGGTCTGGGGGACATTTTACATTCAGATGTGATGGTGTCTCATGAGTAGGCCTGCGAATAATGATTATTTTCATTATTTATTAAAGTGCAGATTATTTTCTGACGTAACTGATTTGGTCGTTTGGTCTGTAAAGTGTCAGTCGTGAAAAATACCCGTGATAATTTCCAAACAGTCGAAGGTGAAGTTTTCAAATGTCCAAAGCCCAAATATTTCCAGTTTATTCTCATATGTGAGAAGTAAGTGTTTGATAATTTTGCCTGGAAAATGATTCAAGTTATTACTTGGTTATTAAGGTCTCCTCTAAATTAGCTGTGCTTCTGTCTGTCTGCCTTTTGTTTCGTTTTTTTTCCCCTTTTTTCTTATCTCAGCTCGGTTTTACAAACCAATCAATCAGTGAATCAGGAAATTCAGAACAATTCATTATAAAAATAACCATTAGTCACAACCAGAGTTTTTACAGTATTATTATGTACCTTTACTTTAGGAGAGTATCTGTAATACTCCTCCACCACAGCCTGCCAGGCGGCCAGGCCACTCAGCAGTGCAGTGTGCAGAGCAGCAGCATTAACTCTCTCTTTGCATTCCCCTCGTGGCTTCTCTCTGTCGGCCTCTGACAGCTCCAGCGGCTGTAAGTCTGCCAGCCGAGCTCAGCGGAGGGAGCTCCCTGGCACTGCAGCCCCCGCCGGACCACACTGAGCCTCCACTCTGCCCTGTCAATGAGCCTCTGTGTGCACGGCTTCAGGCCGGTCACAGGCTCCTGAACCGCCATCATGGCGACAGTACTGCAGTTTACAAAGCAGCCAGCAGTGTTTTCTCTCTCCCTCTGTTTATTTTCACCTCTCTGCGTTTCTAGAGGAATTAATTCAGACATTAAGGCCAAGTCTGTTTGTGTAGCACCTTTCAACAACAGGGAAATGCACAGTGCTTTACGTAAGACAAAAAAAGGCATTAAAGGAAAATTCTGTTGTTGTTTTTTTTTTTTTAACAATAAGCTGTGCTACTACTTTCCAAACAAACACGATTCTTACATGAATCATTTTCACTCACATAGAATAAAACTGATAAAACGAATGAATGGTCCCCGACTGAACTGAATTAAAGGCAGCGTCCACAGATAAGTCTTGAGCCCTGAGTTAAAGAAGTGAGAGCTGACCTCGGATGCTGTGGGACTTTGTAGAATGTAGACCTGCCCCAGATGATCTGAGTGGTCTGGATGGTTCATAAGATCAGTTGATCGTTTTTTTGATCGGGCATTGATAGGATCTAGATCAGCGGTTATTTTTAAGGCCTGTTGGATTCTGGACAAAAGGAGAAACAACTTGTTTTGAGAGATTCTTCTTTCTCGTGGCGTTTTCAGCGAAAGCTTGTGACATTCGCTCTGCACATCAAAAGAAACCACAGCGGCGGCAGAACCACATTTTCATGTTATATTTAGAATCACGCTGTAATTTCCATGTGAATGTTCACAAAGACAGAGAGATGTGTGCAGCCCTGCTGCTGCTGCCCGGAGCTTTAATGTGCATTAGTGAAGAGGAAAGCTGGTATTTATAACTACTCAGCAACGTTCCTGCGTCCAAGGTCAGATGGATGGCTAATATCTGCTTCCGTTCTTAGATGGGCCTCATTGATCAGCCGTCCATTACACGTGTGGATTTGGCTGCGTTCGGTCAGTCGCAGCTCAATAAGCACCCTCCACTCTGGACGCTGCTGCTTGGGTTGGTCCGTCAGAGTTCACAATCCGCGGCCCGATCGCGTTCGATAATCTTCCTGTAAACGCTTTGCAAACAGCTCTAGTTACACAAAGCCTGGCAGGTCTCCACTGATTTCTTTTGAAGCTATCAGAAGCCGTTGAACATTTCCCAGTACTGGGTTTTATTCTGTTCTTTGTGTATGTGTTGTGTACATATTCAGGGTTAGGAATTTAGTTTTTTTTAAAATCCCAGTACCAACAGGACGACCTGAGTTTCGGAATCAAATGTAGACGATGCATTTTATGACGCTTCACGCTCGAGCTGGTTTCATTGTAGATAAATCTGCTGATTATTGTCTTGATTAATCAGTGAATCAGTTTGTTTAATAAAAGAACTGAAAAATGTCCAAGATGATGTCTTCAAATAACAAATATAAGCCAAATAATTCCAGTTTTCTATCATGTAAAACGAGGAATAAAAGCCCATTTTCATGTTGAGAGGCTGGAAGATGGAATTGGAAGTGAAACATAGTTGATTGATCAACAGCTGCAGTTCATCTATTAATTATTTTTCTACAGAACCCTTTATTTCATTTTAAAGGATAAGTTTAGTATTTTTCCTTTCTTTTGTTCATGTCTTCATGTCTCGTTCATTCCTGCTGAGAACATAAACCTTTAAAGAATCTGTAATCGGTGTTTTTTGTGTTAACAGTGGATCATATGGCTGCGTGTATGTGAAAGGGGTCACCTGTAGTGACGAACCCACTCAGATTTATCGCCCAGCGCTGCAGAGCTTTTTAGCATCTGTGAGCTCATGGTTTGGGTTTTTACAGGCTGCACCTTTTTACTGTTCTAGTTCACTTTTGGTGCCATTTCCAGATGCAGCAGGCAGCTGTTTCTGGGAAAAAAAAAAAAAAAGCTCTGGTAAACTCACCATACACCTCTGCTCAGCACTAACAGGCAAACGGACACAGTTAGAGACCGGCTGGTGAACACAGTGGAGCATTTAGAAGCATAAGAGCTGGATATTTCCCTCAGGAGCAAGTAGAAAACAAAAAAACAGGGTGAAGAGTGGACTTAAATTCACCTGCTGCTCAGAAACACGACTCCAGAACAGCCGGATCTGTAAATAAGCAGCTGTTTTTCACTATAAGTTCACTATATCATATCATGTCTTAAATAAATAGTAAATAAAAACGATTTCCTAAACCCGCTGAGCTCTGTGGTTTTAAACAAACGTTACCCAAGCAGAAGTAAGTAGTGCATTTGTTGGGGACTATTTTCAGCTCTGGATTAAGCAGTGGCATGATGGTGTGTGTGTGTGTGTGTGTGTGTGTGTGTGTGTGTGTGTGTGTGTGTGTGTGTGTGTGTGTGTGTGTGTGTGTTCATAGCAAGAAAGGAACGTGTCACTGAGGTGCAAAGGTGTGAGTCACTGATGTGTTTTTAATAGTTTTTGAACAGTGGAAATCTGTGGCTGTTCGTAGATCAATGAGTTGTTGCTTTTGGTCTTTTCATGTTATTTGCAGGTAAAAACAGAAAATCACCAGACTTTAAGAAAATATGTCACAAACCTCTCAAATGTAAAAGTCTGTAACTGGTAACATTTCACTTTAATCCTGTTCAGGATTCATAAGCAACATGTAAACATCCTCTCATGAGGAGTTAGTGTTTTATATCTGCGTACAACCACGTTATAATGTTATAATATTACAAAATGTTATATTAAATGTCTATAAACTGCTCAGAAATTGTAAATGGGGCGTTAAAGAAACGTGTTACCCTTTTTAATTTTGTCTAAAGCAGCGACAACTTTGAATTCAATTCAGTTTTATTTATATAGCTCCGTCCACAATCAAATGCGCTTTACAGAGACTGAGAGCCTGACCCCAGATCAGCCCTTATGTTGCATATCTGTTACATATCAGTTTGTGTTTGTGTTTTATTTATCTGCGTAAATAAAACACACAAACTGTTTTAAATTCCAGCTTTAGTTACTTTGCAGATTTCAAAACACTGAGGACTCATTTCCTTTGGTAAATGCACCAGGCCTGTAAATATTTGAATGTTTCTGTGTGCATTTATGTGTACACGATTGTTTGTGTGTGTGTGTGTGTGTGTGTGTGTGTGTGTGTGTGTGTGTGTGTGTGTGTGTGTGTGTGTGTGTGT